>JAWQRM010000540.1:0-21617 GCA_033557675.1 Coptodactyla brooksi | reverse complement strand
GGGCTGTATGGGCTGTATTTTTGGTGTTGCACTGGTACACTTGTTTCTAACGTACGTTGGCTTAGTCCATATTATATGCTTACTTTATTCTTGGCTGTCCAAAGGGTTACACGTGCATAGGCGAGCAAAATTAAATTTTATTAAATTTTAAAGAAAATTCATGAAATATCTGGTATGCTTGAGGCTAACAAAAACATAGTGATTTCAAAAGGAAACCATTAGATGGTTCACCTTTATATAGATGTTAGATTTCACCTGTAGGAAATACTATCCAATATATAAATTTTCTTCTACAAAGGGTGATTGTATTATACACACAACATGTACAAGTTACAAACGATACAACAATTATACAAAAATACCATATCCTTTCATAGGGATTTATTCTGATGAATGTCCAAATAGTCAATGTATAGGACTGGAAAAATGTGCACGTTATCATGGTTTTGTGCAGTATCTTGTGTGAAGAAATAATTACGTACGAGTACATAAAAACACGTAATAATAATTATAGCAGTAAATCTGTAATTTATCAAATGCAGATTGTTGTTTGTTAGTATTTTCTTAGTATTAGTATAATAGCAACAAAAAAGAACATGCAGCTTTCTGCGTTTGCATTTCATGTAATCGACATTTTTGTTTTGTTAACTCCCAGTATTGTCAGCAATTTTTCTTGGTAATACCAAGTCGTTAACAGTCGCGGGGAATTGTAAATACTCAGTTCACAGGTCCAAAGTTGATATACGGCGACTGCTCTAAACGACCAGTCAGTATGCTACAATAACTCAACGGGCAACATGAAACACGCAATTTTGTTAGTACTGTTAGCAGTAATTTGTTTCGGCAGCGTTAATAGCCTCAGTGGTAAAGGTGTTTGCGTATTGGAAGTACCGTAAGTACGAAACACATTTGGAAATGTTTTTTTAATTATTATATTCACTTGTTTTGTTAAAAGGACCGTACAGCTGATTAGTCCAGATGACAAACATCGTGCTGATACCATTAAAGGCAATGGAGTAAGTTTTGTTTATAGATCATGAATTATAATTGCAATTTTTTGCTTAATGCTAGGTTTTATTTCGTACTTTATAAATCTATTGTACATGGTAGATTGGTATGTATTCTTCTTGTACCTTTATTCTTTTCTATCTACAGTATGTTGTCTTCAGTTACCTTTTTCTTCTCGACCTCGTTGCATTTGTTTCCATTATGTTATCATTCTTCAATGCATTTTATATTCTATTTCAGTTTATGATTGAATATACACAAGATTTGATTTAAAAAATTCGCCAAAGCAAACAGAACCTTCACATTCGATCGTACTTGATGAGCTTTCTTCGGTCTTAGCTCTTCAGAAAACTTCCATTGGGCGATTGGATCTTAGTTTCGACGTCAATGTGCATTCGTAACTGCTATTGGTGGCAATTTTGGAACAGATTTTGCTGCCACACGTCTCATGCCAAAAGTGTCCGAAAAGATTACTTGGCGTGAGCTAAATAATATGCCTGCATCATCAGCAACTTCTGCAACATAGTCTGGGCGATTGTCCATAACCTTTTTCATCATGTTTCCGACATTTTCATCGGCTGTTGATACAGTGCAGTGTCCAACACTTTATCATTTTCAACGACTTCGAGTCCCAATCGGAAACGTTTGTACAACTTCTAAATGCTTATTTTGTTCATAGAAGATTCGCCAAAAGCAAGTACTGCGCTTTGTTCTATGGTTTAAAACAAAATGTTCTGCAAATTCCATCTTTGATGCGTCATGTGAAACTTCAAACATTGTAAACAACTTTTGTTCGTCAAAACGACTGGTTACTCACGTTTCATTGTATATCTAACTAGAAAACACCACCGATTCATAATTTATTAGTTGTGAATGATTCATGATGTAAATTCTACTAAAACAACGTATAAATGCATCATTAACCATTATGTAATTTTATAATAAAACCCAATAATTGTATACTGCATGTTTATTACCTAACATTAATATTATGTAAAGCTCGCTTTTGTGAAGAGTAACGTGAACATACAATCAGCGTCACGCGTGATAAGTCATAAGTTTGGCGTATTATTCCGTAGAAAAAATGTGTGTATTTTATGTGCATTCCTTTGCTAGAATCAAGAGGTATGTTAACTTTTCTATGTAACCATTTTCAGACAACACCAAGCCACAGCACAATAGAAGTATGCTGTTCTGGTTACAAGCTTGAGTGTCAAGCTCAAAGGTGCGTTCCCGAGTGTCCACTGGGATGCGAAAATGGGGACTGCACAGCTCCAAACACGTGCACTTGCAAGCATGGCTTCATCAATGGACCAAAGAACAAATGTATCCGTGTTTGTCCGTGGGGATGCTTAAACGGCGTTTGCGCGAATGATGGAAGATGTTCTTGCAATGCTGGATACACAATGCACATAAATGGGCTGTATTGTTTGCCGACATGCATCGGTGGATGCGGAAAAGGTGGCGAATGCGTTTCTCCAAATCAATGTCAATGTTTGACTGGGTAAATAATACAAAAATAAGGTTGCTTATTTAATATTTCAAAAAACTGGGCTGTATATATTTGGGCGAGAATTATGATATTATTGATGGTATTAATAATTTAACATCGTTTACTTTTTGTTTGTAGTTTTCATAAGGATTACCAAGGAAAATGTGTCTCTTCCTCCCAACAGTTTCTACCACATCAACAACAGACTTCTCATAACCTATCCAGTCAAATAAGACCACAGCAATCCTGTCCAGCAGGGTTTCAATCCATTAGTGGAGAATGCAGACCAATCTGCTCCAAGGGTTGTCAAAATGGCGTATGCCTGGCACCAGATCGTTGTAGTTGCAATCCAGGCTGGCTGCTGGACCTTTCTGGCACCATCTGTAGTCCCCACTGCAATCCAGCTTGCATAAATGGTGACTGTATTGGTGCGAACCAGTGTTCATGCAAAAGTGGTTATACAAACGACCCAACGAGACCGCACATGTGCATCGCTCATTGTCCTGGAGGATGTCCGAATGGAGTGTGTTCGGGGCCAAACTTTTGTATTTGCAAACCTGGATACATCAAGAGGGCCAAGGGTTCTAACGATTGCGTACCATCTTATGGTTAAATAAATAAGGAAAGATAAGAGATATCTCACGTAATAAATACAATAAAGTTGTTCAATAAAGTGTTTAATTATTATAACTTAATATAATAATATCCCATAACCATTGTTAATACAAATATTTAAATTTAATCTAATTGTGTTTCAGACGAAAGCATATTTACTAATTTTATTCCTATTCTCTGTAGGTAAAGAACAATGCAGGTTATTTCAAAATTGATAGAATGTTTTTTTTTATTAATAATTAAGGAAAGTGGAACTTTGTCTGGGATTCATTTCCCAAAAGGTTTATTTCATAATTCATTAGTGGCCTGTATTCGTTTTCATTTGTTTTCTTTGATACCAATAGTATTATAATTATTTTCACTCAAAGAGTTTCGATTTTTCATCTTCACTTGCTGCTACTACCATTGTTTCGACTCCATGTAACATTACTGGGCAGATCATCGTCATATAAATGCCTAATTTTGCATTTTGGCGCAATTTCTGGTCTTCCAATAGTTCTCTGTTGGAAGACCAGAAACTTAGTCTCATGTTATCTTATTGGTTGACGGTGTTTGGAATAGTTTCAAGAAGCACGGTGGAATGATAAAGATGTAGGGCGTAAAGAATAAATACCTCGTTTAACAGCTGCATTATGGGACAACCTGTTAGTCTTGCAGTTACATTATTAAACTATTGTTACTCTTTCATCGGTTAACACCAATCGATCTACATGTTCGAAATCTATCCCCAATTGTCTTCGTCTTCGGAGACCTCTTCAAACCTTAATCATTTTGCCACGTTCAAATTTATTAATTTGGACAAATTACTAACGATATCTGACGGGTACCATGTTGTATAGCCATTAGTAACTTGAAAATTAACAACCTGTCACGAAGGGTGAAGAGAAATGGTAACTAATTAGATTTTACTGATGTGAAATTCTGATGCATTGTATCTCTAACTAAGACCAGTAACTTGACAATGTTTAAAGCTGTTATTTTTTCTGTATGGGGCTATTTCTTTGAAATACAGTAGAGAGAGTATATCAATATGATTGTTTCGTAGCAACTGTACATTACAAAAAAATGACACATGTTGATGCATATTGTTTAGTAATTAATTACTTGTTGCAGTGGCTACACTTTTAAATATTTACCATTTACAAGGCGTTTAAATAAAGGATGCAATCAATAACTGTATTTCTAATGAAAAATGCGAAGGTTACATTATGTGCTAATGTAACAAACCTGGGTAAGAATTAAGATTTGCATTAGAACTCTTTAGAACCTTAGAAATGCATTTTCCAAAGTTCTTGGTTTTGTACGCCTACAATCTTGGATTATTAATTTGTTAGCTTTATGATAATTTGTGGTTGCATTTTGTAAGCAGCTATGTCTAAATATTCCCCTAGAACTGGTGCAGATGTGTTTCGTCTGGGGAACATACTGGCCACCTAAGTCATGGTCTTCTCATTATTCAATGAATTGAATAATTAGCATCTAAGTTGTTATTATTAGCTGAAACTTCGTCCTCCTGAAGAAATATTTCCTTTTCTTCAATTAGCGAATTTCATACCATGATGTCCATGGCTTTGAAGCAAACTATCAGAATAATTATCGTTCTAGGGAAGGTTAATTTCAGCCTTGTCGTTACGCACAATTTTCACGAAGTAAATTTGGATTATTAATATCTTAGTATGCAGAGAGGTTTCTAAGTACATTCCTATATTACAGGGGACGATTCCTTGAGTCATCCACTGAAAAAGAATGGGTCCTATAAATACACGTTCATATTAAAAAATCAATTTTTATTGTTTTTCTTTCTCTAATAATTTCTTATCTGATATAACCTGCTAAAAATACGCAAAAGTTATCGCTTATGTTTTTTTTTAATTTATTTTCGGTGAGCCGTTTTTGAGAAAAATATCAAATGAGTATTAAGGTCTTTGTGATTTGATAAAACGCTTAAGCGTTCCTGGAAAATTAGTCGCTAAGTACAAGATCATTCAGTTTCACTTCCAATCTTTCTTTCTAATTGTACGGAGAAGAATATTGAAGGAGACAAACACACGCTGCCAGGATGACAATTTTTTTACTACAAATATAGCGATTTCCTTGAACTGTTTACAAAATATTATTTTCTACCAAAACAGCTGATAACGAGGACCTTGTTTATTAATTATCACCCAAAAACTTTGCATGTTATATTTTATGTTTACAAAACTTAAATTGTTACTAAAAACTGATGATTTTGAAGAAACTGCTCAATACAAGACATTTCTGTAATATATTGAGTTTTTCATATATATAATTATTGCTGGCTTAAAAAATAGCAAACACGGAATAAAAAGTTCATGATGACATTACAATATTTGGGCAGTCAATTACACTGCAATAATTAGTAACTAAAAGGTGGTCAATTTTACAGAAAAAATCTATAAAGTACAAAACGAAATAAAAAAATAATGTCATGAAACAGAAAAGAGATGGTAATGAGATGATTGTTTGAACATAACAAACGTACGGAAAACATTTAGTGATGATGAGACGGGTAATGTGCAAATAATACCCTTCTGACCGTATTAATGTTTAATTTGGCTTAACTAGTTTCGATCAAATAATCATCTTCAGAAGCCCCTACAAGTTTATGTTATGTAGTTGTTTAAAATATAAATTCGGAGTATTTAAAACTGATATGGTTATCAATGTTTGTGATTGTTTTCTTGTAATCAACTTCCATTGCTAACCATTCCACTTAAACGACAAATAAATGAAATTAAAGACCTTTGAACTTAACGGCCATAATAATTTAACAAAAATAGTGTATTTTAAGAAAAAGCAGCAAATAACAAACTTTTAATACTAGATATAGTGAAGTAAATTTTACTGTACCATTTTGGCAGTGAAAGTTTTTCGAAATGAGTCAGCAAATTAGTCTGTGATGGTTATTAGAAAGTTAAAGACAGGAAAAGTGATTAAAGGAGTCAAATTTGCTCATATTTCTTAAGGATTAATACTCTTACATAAATTATATAAAATCAATGTTCTTATGTGTTGTAGATATGAAATAAACTAAAGGAGTAAATGCCAAAATTGCAAACCTGGACATTGTTTACTAAATCATATTCCCATGCCCATGTATGACTATAGCATGTTCGATTCAAAATAGGCCGAATTTTGTAAATTCGTGGGCTGTATGGGCTGTATTTTTGGTGTTGCACTGGTACACTTGTTTCTATCGTACGTTGGCTTAGTCCATATTATATGCTTACTTTATTCTTGGCTGTCCAAAGGGTTACACGTGTATAGGTGAGCAAAACTAAATTTTATTAAATTTTAAAGAAAATTCATGAAATCTCTGGTATGCTTGAGGATAACAAAAACATAGTGATTTCAAAAGGAAACCATTAGATGGTTCACCTTTATATAGACGTTAGATTTCGTCTGTAGAAAATACTATCCAATTCATACATTTTCTTCTACAAACGGTGATTGTATTATACCCACAACATGTACAAGTTACAAATGATACAACAATTATACAAAAATACTATATCCTTTCGTAGGGATTTATTCTGATGGATGTTCAAATAATCAATGTATAGGACTGGAAAAATGTGCATGCAATCATGGTTTCGTACAGTATCTTTAAGATACTGAAGAAATAATTACGTACCAGTATAAAAAACCTGTAATAATAATTATAGCAGTAAATTTGTAATCCATTACATGTAGATTGTTGTTTGTCAGTATTTTCTTAGTATTAGCATAATAAGGAGATGAAAAACATGTAGCTTTCTATGTTTGCATTTCGAGTAATCTATGTTTTTGTTTTATCAACTCCCAGTATTGTCAGCAATTTTTCTTGGTAATACTAAGTCGTTAACAGTTTCGGGGAGTAAATACTAACAATAAGTTAACGGGTCCAAAGTTGATATATTGTGACAGCTATAAAGGACCAGTCAGTAAGCCACAATAACTCAACAGGCAACATGAAGCACACAATTTTGTCAATACTGTTAGTGGTAATTTGTATCTCCAGCATTAATTGCCTCAGTGGTAAAGGTGTTTGCGTATTGGAAGTACCGTAAGTAGGAAACGCATTTGGAAATGTATTTTTAATTATTACATTCACTTTTTTTGTTCAAAGGACCGTAAAGCTGATTAGTTCAGATGACAAACGTCATACTGATACCATTAAAGGCAATGGAGTAAGTTTTATTGATAGATCACGAATTCTAATTGTAATTTTTTTCTTGCTTAATAGTAGGTTAAAAGTGGTAGGTTTTATTTCTTACTTTATAAATCTATTTAACATGGTAGATTAGTAGGCATTCTCCTTGTATCTTTATTCCTTTCTATATACAGTATGTTGTCTTGAATTACCTTTTTCTTCTCGTTCTGCTTTGCATTTATTTCCTTCATGTTATCATTCTTCAATGCATTTTCTATTTTTTTCAGTTTATGTTTGAATATATACAAGGTTTGATTAAAAAATTCGCCGAAGCAAGCAGAACCTTCACATTCGATCGTACTTGATGAGCTTTCTTCGGTCTTAGCTCTTCAGAAAACTTCCATTGGGCGATTGGATCTTAGTTTCGACGTCAACGTGCATTCGTAACTGCTGCTGATGGCAATTTTGGAACAGATTTTGCTGCCACACGTCTCATGCCAAAAGTATCCGAAAAGATTACTTGGCATGAGCTAAATAATATGCCTACATCATCAGCAACTTCTCCAACATAGACTGGGCAATTGTCCATAACATTTTTCATGATGTTTCCGACATTTTCATCGGCTTGTGATATAGTGCAGTGTCCAGCACTTTATCATTTTCAGCGACTTCAAGTCCTACTCGGAAACGTTTGTACAACTTCTAAATGCTTATTTTATTCATAGAAAATTCGCCAAAAGCAAGTACTGCACTTTGTTCTATTTGTTAAAACAAAATCTTTTGCAAATTTCATTTTTGATGCGTAATGTCCAACTTCAAACCTTGCAAACAACTTTCGTTCGACAAAACGACTAGTTACTCACGTTTCATTGCATATCTAACTAGAAAACACCACCGATTCATAATTTATTAGTTGTGAATGATTCATGATGTAAATTCTACTAAAATAACGTACAAATGCATCATTAACCATTATGTAATTTTATAATAAAACCCAATAATTGTATACTGCATGTTTATTACCTAACATTAATATTATGTAAAGCTCGCTTTTGTGAAGAGTAACGTGAACATACAATCAGCATCACGCGTGATTAGCCATAAGTTTGGCAGATTAATCCGTAGAAAGAGTGTGTATTTTATGAGCATTCCTTTACTGGAACCAAGAGGTATGTTAACTTTTCTACATCACCATTTTCAGACAACTCCAAGCCACAGCACAATAGAAGTGTGCTGCTCTGGTTACAAGCTCCAGTGTCAAGCTCAAAGGTGCGTTCCCGAGTGTCCACAGGGATGCCAAAATGGAGACTGCACAGCTCCAAACACGTGCACTTGCAAGCATGGCTTCATCAATGGGCCAAGAAACAAATGCATCCGTGTTTGTCCGTGGGGATGCTTAAATGGTGTTTGCGCGAATGATGGGAGGTGTTCTTGCAATGCTGGATACACAATGCACATAAATGGACTGTATTGCTTGCCGACATGCATCGGCGGATGTGGAAAAGGAGGCAAATGCGTTGCTCCAAATCAATGTCAATGTTTGTCTGGGTAAATAATACAAAAACAGTACATATGTTGTTTATTAAATAATTCAAAAAACTGGGTGGCGTGTATTTGGGTGAATTATGGTATTATTGATGGTACTATTAATTTAATAGCGTTTACTTTTTATTTGTAGTTTTCATAAGGATTATCAAGGAAAATGTGTCTCTTCCTCCTCACAGCAATCCTGCCCAGCAGGATTTAAATCCATTAACGGAGAATGCAAACCAATCTGCTCCAAAGGTTGTCAAAATGGCGTATGCCTGGCGCCAAATCGTTGTAGTTGCAATCCTGGCTGGCTGCTAGACCTTTCTGGGACCATATGTAGTCCCAACTGCAATCCAGCTTGCATAAATGGTAATTGTATTGGTCCGAACCGGTGTTCATGCAAAAGCGGTTATACAAACGACCCAACGAGACCGCACATGTGTGTCGCCCATTGTCCTGGAGGATGTCCGAATGGAGTGTGTTCGGCACCAAACTTTTGTATTTGCAAACCTGGATACATCAAGAGGATTAAGGGTTCTAATGACTGCATTCTATCTTATGGTTAAATAAATAAATAAAGAAAAGAAATACCTCACGAAATAAATACAATAATGTTTTTCAATAAAGTGTTCAATTATTATAACTTAATATATTAACATCCCATAAACATTGTTAATATAGATATGTAGATTTTATCTACTTATAATTGGGTGACAGACAATATGGGTTTTTTAATAATAATTAAGTAAAGTGGAACTTTGTCGAGGATTCAATTCCCAGAATATCTATTTCATAATTCATTAGTGACCTGTATTCGTTTTCATTTGTTTTCTTTGATCCCAATAGTATTATGATTATTTTCTTTCAAAAATTTCAATTGTTTATCTTCTCTTGCTGCTACTACCATTGTTTCGACTCCTTGTAACATTACTGGCCGAATAATGGTCATATAAATGCCTAATTTTGTCTTTTGACGCAGTTTCTGGTCTTCCAATAGTTTTCTGTTGGAAGACCAGAAGCTTAGTCTTGTGTCATCTTATTGGTTGAAAGTGCTTGAAATAGTTCCAAGAAGAACGATGGAATGATAAGGATACAGGACGTAAAGAATAAATATCTGGTTTAACAGCTGCATTATGGGACATCCTGTTAGTCTTGTAGTTAAATGATTAAACTTTTGTTATTCTTTCATCGGTTAACACCAATCGATCTACATGTTTGAAATCTATCCCTAATTGTCTTCGTCTTCGGAGACCTCTTCACGTCTTAATCATTTTGCCACGTTTAAATTCGTTAATTTGGATAAATTACTAACGATATCTGACTGGTACCATGTGGTATAGCCATTAGCAGCTTGAAAATTAACAGGCTGTCATGAAGAGTGAAGACAAATGATAACTAATTTGATTTTATTGATGTGAAATTCTAATGTATTATATCTCTAACAAGGGAAGTATCACATCTGCCACCCACCAATTTCGATGCAATGATATATCATACATATACCACAAGGTTAAAAGGGGTAAACTACCCCTAGTGTTTTGGAATAATTTAAAAACTACCCTGTCGGTGTTGGCGGCGTTAAGTATGTATATAAGGCATTTACGACACTTAGGGGTGGTTAGGGTTAACTACCCTAATCAAAATTCATTCTTTTGCGGTTGTTACTTGCTGATTTTGACGAAATTTAGCACAGTGTTTGTTTTCTCCGTGATGTAAAAACCTTTGAAGGGATTTATAGTGGTTAGAAATTAGGGGTAAAAGTACTACCCCTAATTTCATTAGGGGTAGTTTCGTAATCCTTTAGAAATCTCTATTGACGTTCCATGGAGTAAACTGTCCTTGTTTTCTTTAAATAAAAGAACTCGATATAAGATATATAAATAAATAGTTATTTGTAATGAGTTTAAGAGCAACAAAATTAAGCACATGTTATAACAGCTACACCCCCACAAATATCACGTGTTTTGACTTCTCACTCGAAAAGCAAACCTCCACTGGATTTTCAAATTGTTCTGGTCTCTCCTCTATATATTCATTTGCAAAGCATGCATATTTAAAAACATTGATAAATCGAGGAGAGGACAGTTGGTTATGCGTTAGAGATTGCAATTTTAAAATATTATCCCGTCGATATAAATTGATATCATATTGGTGAAGAATAACTTGATCACTTCTAATAAAATTTTTCCATATTCTAAAAATTAGTGAAATATTTTCAAATTAGTATCTGATGGACCTACTTCACTAATAATGTTAGGACAGTGGTCACTCGAGAATCTAATAAGTTATGATTTGGATCCAGTATTTGGAAAATATACATTTTGTAGCCAATTCTTCATGTATTCTGAGGTTAGCTTTCCAGACTTTGATGCCAGAACGAATATATTATCTACCTTGAATATTGTATTTCCAACCCTCGGTCCAAAGATGCTAGAGGTTTTTTAATACAATTAAAAGTGGAGAATTAAGTTTCTCATCCTCAGATAACATCGACTGGACTACACTTTCTACGGTTTTAACGCCTAAATCACTTAAAGCTCTTCCTGAATATTAGATGATTATGAGATGTTTTGAATTATTGAGGAGATAAATTATTTTCATTTCTAGCTTGCATAGCCCATCTGTGGATATCGATGTTATGTGGTGGTAATTTATTGTGTATGGCAGCTCTGGCTTGATTAATAACAGATTCTATAATTTCTGCCAATTTATAATCGTAATCTATGTGATCCTTCAATTGACAATGATCTTCTGTTAAATTTTCGCTTATTTCCTCGTCTTCAATAATATACTGACTGTCATTAATTGTGGTGAGTGTATCGAAGTCTAACATAGTCTCATCTTCGAAACGCATATTATAATCCTTCAGGCTTTCCATTAAAATATGTTGTATTCTTTCCTTCAAACTCACTTCTGGTTCACTCACCGGAATCTCGAAAATATTTATAAAAGCAAAAATGCTTAGTAGTAAGTTTAGAACGTTAAGTAACATATATACTAGACGGACAAGTTATATATAACAATGATCGTAGTTGTATAACGTTACGGTGAATTTATGCTAAACTTTTTTTAGAAGCGACTGAAATAACTCTACACTTTATAAGGACTCGGTTACTGATACATACAATAATACTAGACGGTGTACGTTGGACGAGTTAAATTTAACATAGGTTGTAATCGTATAATGGTACGGTAAACTTTTTTCCCACGTGACGAATAAAAGTAACATTTTACAAAGAGAAATTAAATTAGTAATATAGAATTCAATATTGAGAATTCAATATTTAACCATTTTGTTTCTGTCTGGTGCTTTTAAACTTATTCTAAAAAATATCTATTGATATATCTTATATCTATTTTATTATTTAAAGGAAGTAAAGATAATTTACTCCATGCAGCATCAACATTGAGATTTTTAAAAAAGAATATTGGTCAATGTTTAAGATATTTCTATAACAGTTTTCGTTTTCGAGATATTGGCGAAAATGTACCCTCTACCCCTAATTTCTAACCCTTATAAATCCCTTTAAAGGTTTTTACATCACACAAAAAGCAAACACTGTGGTAAATTTCATCAAAATCAGCAAGTAACACCCGCGAAACGTTTTTGTATAACTCATTTGGTTTTCCTTTGGGAAAACCAAATGAGTTATACAAAAATTAATAATATATGCAATATATTTAAGTAAAAATGGGCAACAAATTTTCAGCAACTGAAAATTACTTATCAGCAACTTATTATATACTCCTTACCAACTGGAGCAAAAGTGAGATACGTCTGAACTGATGGGTTAACCGTGGAATTAAAAGAATTCTGAACATGCAGGTTCTGAGTGTTTAGAACAGGGACAGATTGCAAAAAATATTGGTTTAGAGCCTCCGCATGTATGTAATAGGTGTTCTGGCAAAAGCTGAACCTTTCACAGTGCAAGATTTAGTGATTTAAAAGTTCGCCAGATGTTCGCGAGGGCTTCTCGGTTTTTTATACTTACAAAGAGCAGTGTCTCGAAGTTCGGTTAAATCTCTCAACTCCTGTGTACGCCAGGGACAGTTGGGTTTTCTAATACGGCTAGACTTGAGAGGCGCATGAATATTTATGAGTATTTCCAGATTATGATTCAATAATTCAACTTTTCTATCAATAGTTTCCACATCAAAAATGTTTCTCCACGAAATAGACAGCAAGTGATCATAGAATTGGTTGCTATTGAAATTAGAGAAATCCCGATAAGTCTTAAATATTGTCTCACGATTGTCGACAGTAAAAGATATCAGTTCATGATCTGAGAGCTCTTCAACATGTATTACCCCAGCTTCCGTGATTAAGTCGTCATTAGATATTAAAATTAAATCCAGAAGTGTGGCTCACTTATTAACTGTTGTAACCCAAACATCTCCATAGACTCCATCATCTCCTAGGACGTGTGGTCCTCTAAGTTAAGGGGGTCAATATTAAGATCTCAAATCCAAAGTGGCTTCAAAAGCCGCCAAAAACTCCCTTGTTCCACCCCAGGTGATCTATATACAACATCACATGATGTTGAAATTTTCCCCACAGATAGTTTCAGCCACAATTTTCGCACGCCGTTAAAACCAGGGATAGCTATATCTTCATTTGATATAGCAGGTTTCAACCATGTTTTCGTTACTGCAAAAATATGAAAATTTTGATTTCCCTTGTAAAACCAGTAACTTGAAAATGTTTTAAAGCTGTTATTTTTTTGTATGAGGCTATTTCTTTGAAATACAGTGTAGTGCATCAATATAATTGTTTCTTAGCAACCGTGCGTTATAAAAAACCCATTACTCAACTGTCGATTTCGTTTACGTGTCTAATTGTCAAATTGTCCTTTCTTATCAGAATAATTTCCTATAGTGATCAGAAGACAAGCCGTATGGTATGCAGAATGATGAGAGTTCGATACGTTCCTTTACAGCAGTATCGGTTCAATTCGCATCTCGGGCAGTTAATTGGACCTGGGGATGGAGGTCAATTTTGATGTACCAATTTCAAATGCAATTCTCAACTGCAATCGCTTTATCTATCGTCATAAGTTGTGTTATAGTCTTATCCGAAGCAGCTTACGCTGTAGGAACCACCGACCCTAGCTCTGTGCAGATTAGTTACACCCATCTGACAATTTGTAAGTTACAATCTTCAGTTTCTTTCGCAGTTTTCGATGATATTTGATCTTTTAGACATTCTGTACGCTTTCGACGTGGTATATATGCTAGACCTCCTTTTGATGACAATTTATAAGAGCATGAATTGGACAGAGATCCACTGGAAATATGCTCCGAGAGAACACGTAATTATATTTATCGAATGTGGTTCGCTGATACCAATAGATGGGATGTACTACGCTTTTTCACATGCACAACTAAAAATACTGTATTTATTACGTTTACGGTACACCATTAGGATTTTTCGATTATTTTTATATTATCGTGGACAAAATGATGCCTTGCTAAAAAGCTATAATATCCACATTACGTTGGTTGTAGTGGTTGTAACAGTGATGGTAACATTTGTAACCGTTATAGCCTACATTGTTAAATGCCAAACTGCAAACTGTATCTACATGGATACGTGGCTTTTTAAGAAGATTTTTTACGTGATACTATCGAGAATAACAGAAATGGGTGCGTCATATGAAACGTACAAGACACTAAGCGCTGAATGGTTTTTTCTAGTTCCGGTAGTTCTGTTTCTTTGCAACATGTATTTAATCAGTAAATTTATCTGTGACATAGTGATTCTGATAGAACAAAAATTTTTCTTAGTAAACAGCTTTCAGAGATTAAAAAGAAGAGTGGCTCGTGCTGGATTTTATAAAAAAGCTAACGATCCGTACAAATATATCAAACTTATGCAGGCTTCTTATAGATTATTTTGGGAAAAGAGGAGAGGAATCGTACCGGAAGTTGTTGTGGACAATAGATATTTACCGGAAATTAAATCAAAGGAAATTATCTTGGATATATCTTGGATACCGTTCAAACATAGCCATTTCTTTCAAGACCAAGAAACCCATTTCTTAAGACACTTATCTATGATAGTCCAACATACTTACATGGCACCAGGGGAAACTATCTACCAAAAGGGACAGCGCAAATCAAAATTTGTATACGTAATATCAGGGATAATTCAGATATTATCAGAGGAAGATGACGAAACACCCATTATATCATTATCAGATGGAACATGTTTTGGCGAAACTAGTTTGTTTATTGATTATAAAGCTACGTCCACGGTAATTTGCAAAGGGTACTGCGAATTAGCTGTATTGAGAAGAAATGACTTTATAAAGATTGCTAAATTGTATCCAAGCAAAATCAGATTATTGTTAAATTACTCAATGCGTAGACACAAATATGCAAATTGTTTTGCCACTTTGTCCAATCTTCAAATGGAAGAGAAAGTAAAACGACAGGAAATGCATATCAAGTGGTTGAAATATATTTTAAGAAAACTTCAGTTCGGTGACGTTCAAGTGTACTCACGGCATTTAATAAACACATTGGAATCGACCGTGTTCTGTACAAAGTTTTTAGATATGCTCGTTATTGCTCAGGAGATCAAATTAATCACAGATACAGTATTTTTAAAGAAGACTTTTCCTTATATATTCCAACCATCATCGCCAGTATTGGTTGGATGGAACAGGCTAATCACCATGGTGTTCTTCATACATGCTTTCGTTTATCTTTATAGCATGACCATTGCTACAGAAGTCAGCCACACGTACATTGTATACCACGTAGCAGTTAGCATATTTTTTATATGCGACCTTTATGTCGATATGTCGACAGCTGTTCAAACGAGTCAACATTTTCTGGTTACAATAAAGGAAATCCTCAGCTTCAGGACGAAACATCTCACTTTCTTATTAAATATTCTTTCCGCATTGTGCCCTGGATTACTGCTAAAATTAGTACTGCCTAACACCAGCGACAAGTACGTCTTATTGTATGAATGTAACAAATTGTTCAAAGCCTACAAAATTGAACAGTTCTTCGAGTCCATCAAGTTCTCATCGATGTCGAAAATGGTTACCCTGCTTTACATTAAATTTATCATTTACCTGCTTTTGCTGCTGCTTTATGCTGCAGGATTTTTGGTATTGGTATTATGCTTCGACTGGAAGTGCGTCAGTGCGTTCCAAAATTATATTGAAAGGTGAGTACAATCCTAATGGTTCATTATGTCCTTTCGATAAAACATGATCAAACGTTCTTCAAATATTTAATAAGCCATGAAGGTTTTATATAAAACAAAATTGCATTAAACAAATGCATAAAATAAAACCGTACATTTTTGGTCATTTAACCATCTCTCTCTTGAACTTGCTGTAGTTTCTTAGATTCCCATACTAAAAATACAAAAATAATAAGCAAAAATCAAGGTACACCTAGGTTTAATCGGCTAAAATGGAGATTACCAAGGTTTTGCGGCTGAAACTGGCTCTAACCAATCCTAGTAGGTTAAAACCCAAAGTTAAGTTGGATATGTTTATAAAGCAATATATTATAATGTAATACATAAATAAAATTCAATTTAAATTAATCAGGAGAATTTTTAATTTCTATTTATTATTGCAAGATACTCTTGAATGACATGTAGAGTTATATAAAATATTTGCAGCTTTGCAAAAACATTTTTTGGTCCGTCATTTTGTTTTGCAATTGCAATGAAGTTCATCGTAGATTTGCGAGTTGCCTTAAGAACTTGTTTTCAACTGAAACATCTCTAATGTTTAAAAATTTTGATCTACATACATCAAATTGATTTCTTGAATACATTTCAGGAATAGTTCCTTTCTCATTGCTCAAGAAAGTACATCCAAGGACTGTTAAAATAATATTTCTACAATTACTCCTACCTCTATCTACGTCAGGATTTTTATCACCATTACCCATTGTTATCACCATTACCCATTGCACCGTGGATACTTGATAGTAGACAAAGATTTCATCTTTTAGTCTACGCTGTTAAGTTTACCTTCGCTTCGATTCTATTACTAGTGATGTCATCTTTTTTGGGCGCAAACCACATAACCCATTTCTGTTTTTGCACACTTTTCGCTCTCAGCACTAGATATCACTCTTTCTTCACTTTGAATTTCATCGATGCTCTGTTCTTCCTGATTCTTAGTTAACTCCTCCAAGTGCTCTCCGTTAAGAACACTACCACTTATTTCGGAGAGAAAGATGAGATGAGATAAGATGACTTCAAACCAACTTTCACATCACAGCCGAATATGGCTTTATATGGTGGGAGCTTTATACCATTATGATAAGCTATGTTTTTCATCAACTGAACAAATCTAATTCCTTCAGACCAATTTTTTCTATTACTAGTGTTGTCATCTTTTTTTTTGCCACAATCTTTGTCCTTCAACCACGCCAAGAGCACATTCTGAACATCTCGGTTAGCCCTTTCCGCGCTACCTTGGCTCTGACTATGACGTGGTGTTCTATATATTATTTTTAACTCTGTCCACATAGACCTTAAGCAACATAGACTTTAGCAACATCTTCAGCAGTTTTACTATTCAATGGTCTAAGTTGCAGAAACTTCGTCAAATGATCTTGGTATACAAGAATGGATTTAGAAGTGCCGTCAGATTTGTTTTTACATAATCAGTGACAAATATACTAATAAAATGGAAAAAAAAACAGTTTTATTCACCCCTTAAATTTTTAAATGGCCTTTTAAATGCCTAGACAGCATGGCGTCGCCTGGCGGACGGACAGCTACCTGCTGGTCGCGAGTACTCTGATAACTCTAATAACAAATCAATAAAGTAACCTGTAAATAAATAATACTACAACGCTAACTTTGTATTCTCCTTTTCCAGTACTGATTCTTCACTTGATCCACTGGCAGTATTTCGTGTTGGCTTCCTGCACGCGGTCTACTTTTTATGCAACTTCCAGAGCAAATTTGACTTTTTGGATCGCTACGACGAAGTACTGGTTTTGCAATGCGCATTCTTCTTGTTTCAAATAGTCTTCACAGCCTACAGGACAGCCGCCGAAGCACTAAAACGTTATGACATCCAGTACATAAGCAATTACGCCAGCAGGGTTAAAATCTTACTCAAGGCTTTCAACAACGAGAAGTTATTTTATAGATACGCAGATAAGAATATTATGCTTCAATACAAATATGACGGTGTCAATTTCCTGCATAGACAAGATATGTACAGGGTGTTATCGCCCAGTTTGGTTTCCATATTAAGAGATATTGCCTATAAAGAAGAAGTGTTGAGGATTCCCATTTTCCATGAAGCTAACAAGCAAATCGTTCAGGAGTTGACAACGCAAGTTAGATCGATACTACTGTCTAGGAATTCTTTAGTTGTTAGTGAAGGCGAAATTTGCACTACAATGTACTTGATAAAGTTGGGAAATTGTATCATTAAGTCCCACAATACCGACCCAAAAATTCTCGGACCTGGCGACTCGTTTTGCGTATTCGAAACTTGCATGCAAATAACCTCTTTCAACACAATTGAAACAATCACAACGTGCAGCTTTCTCATTTTGGATTATCCCGACTTTCAAAGAGTCGCGTTGAAACATCGTGAGCTTCACGAACCAATCGTTCTCACCAGAAACGAATTTAAAAGTGAACTGGCGTTGATGTCACCTCCTAGGATTATTCAATATGTACCACCGAAGAAAGCTGAGGTGAAAACGCTAATGGAAAAGCTTGGAATTAAGAAAGTACCGATAGAAAATAAGGATTTGCCAAAATGGGGCGGTGGATTACGCTTGATACTGATGCCTTACACATTTCGGCCAAATAAGCGTTTTGTGCTTTACTGGGAAATATCTAGATGCCTGCTTGCTTGTCTAACAGGTCTGATGATACCGTCATTTCGCGTATCTTGCACCACTAGGTCCGAATGGTACACCTTCTTGCTTGCATTAGATTGCACCGCCTGGATAGATATATACTTCCGGCATCACGTGATGTACTATAGCGCCTACGGTTTAGAAGTCAGCCATCCTTATTTAACTTCAGTTTATTATTGGAAACACGCTTTTGCCCTCGACCTGGCAGCTTGTTTCCCCTTCGATTGGATATACCACATCTCTACTGGCGGCGAAACAACAATCCACTTCGTCTTCAGGGTGAACAAAGTGTTACAATTGTACCGTATTGGCGGTCTAGTTAGGTTTTTCAGCCTATACAACATTACCCATATCAAAATAATGGAATCCTTAAAGTATATAGCTTTCACTATAGTTGCAATTTCAGTCGGCACTTCAATTAACTTCACTACAATTTGTGATGTAGATAATAACTGTACAGCCAACTGCGTAAGTAGCTTATTGTCTTATAATTCAAGTGGAAACGTTACGATGACATGGAAATATCACACAATGATGTTTATATATACTTCGTCGCTTTTCTTGAATGGCTATTACGAATTTCAAACCTTAACAGTGCGGTCAGAAGAAACGATGCTGATGGTCATTGGATTATTAGGTTATTTGTACTGGGCTTCCGTCTCATCAAATATAATAGCCACAAACTTAACGAGAAACTTTTATTTGATTAGATATCAAAACGCCATGAAAGACCTCGTTATATTCATGAACACCAGGCGACTCGATAAACGCCTAAAGAACGAAATTATAGCTTATTTCGAATATATGTGGCATAAAAAGCAAGGTATTCGCTTAGAAGAGATATTACAACCCTTTCCCATTCCTACGAAAAAAGCTATTTTATTCGAAATGTGCGGGATGAAAATGTTGCAGTCGAGTATTTTTTCTACTGCAAGCGAAGCAGTGATACGTACGTTATTACTACAAGCAACGCACAGAATAATACTTAAAAGCGGGATTATATATAAAGTAAATGACGTTATAGATACGTTGTACTTTCTGTACAAGGGGAAAGTTGAAGTTATCGGACCAGATGGCAACAATATGCAGTTCTTATCGGAAGGGAGCATGTTGGGAAATCTGGATAACATTGCCATGTCAAGGCAGACGCTAACTATGACAGCTTATGGTCACGCAGAATTATTGGCATTCCGCAGCGTGGAATTCCATAAGATTCTGTCCCAACATCCGTCCGTTTACAATAAATTCCGTCGTTTCACATTCCTGAATGTCGATTTCATAGAATGCGTCGAACCTTTAATGACGACAAAGAAGAAAATCAGCGGTCGCAAGAAGGCGACAAAGATCTTGAAAAACCAACCCTGGATGAACGTGTGGAAAAAGTGCGTGGTGGTAATGGCGATGTTGAGTTACGGATTGGAAACTTATCATTTTTGCACTTTGCACCATTCCGTTCTGATCGTCCTAACTTTATATTGCATTGACGTCTTATACATTCTCAGGATTATCTTGAAGTTTAACACAGCTTACATTGACGAATTTGGTATTAGTGTTAGGAGCAAGGCGATGATTGCAGCTAGATATAAAGAGACCAGTTTGTATTACGACCTGTGCTCGTCAATTCCCATTGAACTCATGAGCGTCTTTATTCTTGCGTATAGCGTAGAAGCGTTCAAGCTTTGGTGGACGTATTTTCGATTCAACAGATTAATAAGAATTGGTTACGCGCTCTCCCATGCCAAAGGGATGGTAGATAAACTCAATACGAACGCTTTTTGGGTTAGGACGAGTCATTGCACGCTTTTGCTGTTGGTATACATTACCACACTTTCGGCCGCCCTTTGCTTCATCGACTCATATCACTTCAACTTGGAGGCGATGACCGGAAACGAAAGATTTGCAGCTTATTGTTCTTATTGGAAAATAGTATTACAGATGATTATAAAATCGACAATTACTTACAATCTAAGTGAGCTTAAAACCCAATTTACGTACACATTGGTGTTTAGCATGCTCTTATCAAAATTGATGGCCATGCATTATATGGCTCAGGTTGTTTGCACCACACAAATTGTGAACAACAGAAAAAGCGTAATAGAAACTTTCTGCATAAAACTAAGGACTTATATGGATTTGCAATATTTGTCGCCTCCATTACAAAACGACAATAACGAATATCTTTGTTCGCTATGGAGTCATTACCGGGGGGAACAGTTTCCTCAACTGCTAGAGGAAGCGCCGTACTATCTAAGAGAAGGCGTACTTAATTCGATGTTCGGCGTTCACTTGAGGAAACACGAAGTTTTTAAGAAATGTCACGTTGACTTAATTAGGCAAATATCCGCTTGTTTTAAAGCCATTAAGTTCTTTCCTGGAAACACGGTCACTTACATTGAAGACATAGACCACTGCATGTATTTTATTCACAAGGGGGCCGTAGAAATGTTGAGCGAAGATTCATTATACAAAGAAGAGGTGGATGGTGTACTGGAGGAAGGCCAAATGTTCGGATTTGAGCAGGGGATTTACATGAGAATCGGACACGAGTACACCTATAAGGTGTGCAAGATGGCTTTGATTTTAGTTTTGAAACGAGAAGATTGGATTCACTTATTGGACTTCTACCCCGCCTCCAAATTACATTTGTACGACAAAAATAAAGAATTGTGAAATTATGACTTACTATTTCGTTACCATCTTTCAACTGTTAAATATTTCAAGCAAGTAATAGTAGGTGGGGTGAAAAGTAACCTCCTTGACCGCCAGAATGCGGTGCTACTGCAAAAAAGGTTATGGCGCCTTGAAGTCCGTTCATATTTAGGCAGACATTCCAAATTTCAGTGCGATACTGTATTTAGTTTTGTTTTGGCAGCTGATTGTTGTTGACGTGTTTGGCATCATGTTGAGTATGGACAAAAACGATTTTCGTTCTCTCATAAAACATTATTTTTTGAG
>JAWQRM010000539.1:0-21663 GCA_033557675.1 Coptodactyla brooksi | reverse complement strand
AAATAAATGTCAAAGGATGACAGCTCAATTCTTGACATTTCATCATTTGACAGCCAATTTACTTCCTAACCTCAAATTTTCCCACCCTTTATAATCAAATCAGAAGTAAAATAACGCATTGTACTTTGTAAACCTTTCAATGGAAATCAATATCGTATTCAATATTTAACCGCAAACTGATACCAGCGTTCTATATGATCATAGACAGCTATGTATTTGAAGTGAGTCGTGCTATATTTTAAATATTAATCACGGTGGGATTAAAACATACGAGCTTTTAGAACTTGGTATGCTTAAAAAACAGTGCATTACACGAGGATTCTGTGCATCCAACTAGAATAGTTAATCAAAAAATCCAGATTATTGAATTATTTACACTTAGGTACATTAAGTTTAGTGCTATGACGCCGTTTGCGCTTTTCCAGCTTTCCCAAATTGGGGAGCCAGCAAAATTACAGCCAATCAAATGCGAGAGTGTAACGGAAAGATCAAAGTAATTGGACAGCCGATGCGAAGCGTTGGGTCAGCAGAAATAGATTTATGTAATCTGGCAAAAAGATAGACGTTTCCGCGTCCTGAATCTAAATAGACGAAACTAGTTCCGTGTCCTACACTTTTCGTGCTTACATCTGCGAAATGGCGACTATCGATCCGCGACGCTGGCTTTAAATAACTTATTTTTGCCCGGTTTCTTTCTTGCCGTGTGCTTCGGAAGGTATCAAATGCAATTTCGAAACTAGCTTAATATTGCAAACAGGAAAATTCCGGCGCAGATATTTCAGGTGTTGAAAAAGTACTGTGCGTGCTATCCAATCTGCGCTTTGATCTTCCGGCAGAATATATGTGCACTCTGAGCTTTTGATAGAATGGCGTGACACTGCTTCATCCGAGTTCTCGACATGAATTGCAAGCAGACTTCGAAATAAGCTTATTAATTTTTAATTTCATGGAAATATTAAATTCTCATGCAAATACTCACGGAGATATTTACGTACTTGAATGTCCATGTAATTAAAATATTGCGTGATATATCGTGCGTTTCAAAACATTTTCATTTGCAGTTGGTGGTGATTTTCAAATGCGTGTCTGCACTGCGTTCGGAATTTGCTGACATTTGTGAATGTCAGAAATAAAATGTAACCTACAAAAATCCGCAATTTTTAGTTGTATTGTTTATTTCACGATGAAATAAACAATAGCCCCACCTTTCTGAATACAGAGGCGGGCTCTTCGTATGACTCCGTCAATCACATGTTGCAAGATATGCGGCGAATTGTTCATTTCTTCACATTTGGCAGTGATTTGTTGGGCCAGTTCTTTTAAATTATTAATTACATTTACGAAAATGCTGTTTTTTTTTAGATGCGGCCATAGGAAAAAATCAAGTGCCCCATCCTGCTGAAAGTAACCGAACTGTAGCTCGTCATCGTGCAGTTGGGAGATGAATTCATTGAGAACTTCTTCTATATATCGTTTTGCACTGATGATTTGATTGAAGAATATTAGTTCAATCAAGCATCGTTTGCTCAAGCCTACCCAAACGCCTATTTTTGTGGATGAAGAGGAGTTTCCGTGAGAAAGTGCGGATTGTCAGCACTTCACATTCTCAAATTCTGAGAATTTTGATAACCGGATAGATGGAACCAGGAAAAAGTTCAATTTAAATTATCTTCGTTCATGTTAGTGAGAAACCAGCGGCCAAATTCATCTCTTTTCTCAAAGTCTCTTGGATAAATCTGCTGTACAGAGGTCAGGAGATACGGATAAAAATGTAAATCTTTCCTTAGCATACGATGACAAGTGGGAGCAGACAGATCTACCTGTTGTCCAAGAACACGAAGAGATATTTACAATGGATTCCGCAGTTCTGTTATTTGGAGGAGAGTTACCTTGTTTTCTCTGTGCGCTTCCTGTTGTATGAAATAAATTTACAGAATGCATCAGAGTATCGTAGAAACTATCGTAAAAATTTATTACTCTATGGAATAATGTCCTTCACCATCAGTTTTGTTTTCCGTTCGAAAATACGCTTCTACCATGGATGCTTTGTCAATTTGATTGAAAATCAGTGTACAAACAATAAATTAACAATAGTGTCAATAATTTTGTGATTTGACATCTGTCAAAATGACAAACAGTAATAATAGATCTGCCAATTAAAGACGTGACTTTTTTTACATAGCCTTCTAATGGAAATTTTTTAAACGCACTGTATGTAGATTGTAAATAGTGTAGGGCTCAGACTTCCCCCTTGTCGTAACCCTTCTGTTGTTGTAAAAGCTTCTGATGTTCTGGTGTTTAAGATAACTCTATTTTTGTTGCTTTGGTATATATTTTGTATTGTTTTAACTATATTTCTATCAACTTCTCTGTTTTTCAGGATTTCCCATAATTCTTCGTTTTGCACTTTGTTAAACGCTTTCTCCAGATCGATAAATGACATATATACTTTCTTTCTTTGTTGTCTCAGTTTCTCTATTATCTGTTTTATTGTAAATATGTGATCTTGCGAACTTCTTCCCTTTTTAATTCATTCTGACATTACTCGTCATTTAAGTACTATTCATTCAAGTATTTTCATAACCGTGTTCAGCAACATTTTTCCTCTGTAATTTTTAGTCATTCCTTAGGAATCCGTTCTTCATTCCATACTCTATTGCGCATATGCAGTAATAATTCCATACCTTTCTGTTCTACGTTTCTGATCATTTCTGTTGTTACCTGATCATAACCTGGCGCTTTTCCAATTTTCAGCTGGTTTATTGAGTCTTGTATTTCTTGAATCATTACTTCATCCTTGTTATTTTCTTGTGTCTAAGTTGTTTTTCTTGTCTTTTGTGGTTTATTTTCCCTACCTTCTTCTCCACCGAATAATTCCTGAAAATACTATATCCATCTGTTCATTATTTCTTTGTCGTCCTTTAATATCTGCCCATGCTTGTCTTTGATAGTTTTTGTATTATAGTTCTTCTTTTCTCTTACAAGTGTCACAACTGTCACTCACCAATTTCGATGCAATTTGGCACAGCGATAGAATGGACAAAAATAAGGCTTACGTATTTTTCGTGCTCTAAAAGTCCGTGGGCGAGTAATAAGGGTTGCAAATTGAGGAAAAA
Organism: Coptodactyla brooksi; assembly: GCA_033557675.1. Lineage (NCBI taxonomy): Eukaryota > Metazoa > Arthropoda > Insecta > Coleoptera > Scarabaeidae > Coptodactyla > Coptodactyla brooksi. Next base: position 18,547 of record JAWQRM010000539.1, on the reverse strand, counting down.
AGTATTTATTGGTTACGTATTTTTTCCTAGTCTGTTTCCGTAAGAATTTCGTGATAAAACTGTTAAGTATTTAGAAAATAATTTGAAAAGAAACGTAAATTAGTCACACAATAAGATATAAAATGGTAATTAAATATAATGTGGTAAAATAAGGCATTTACGACATTTAGGGATGGTTGGGGTTAACTACCCTAATAAAAATTAATACTTTTGCGGGTATTACGTGCTAATTTTGACGAAATTTAGCAGTGTTATGCTTATTTTCTTTAATAATAAAACAGATATAAAATATATAAATAAATATTATTTAGAATGAGTTTAAACGCAACAGACGGAGAAAATGGTTAAATATCCCGAGTATTGAATTCTATATTACTAATTTAACTTCTTTTTGTAAAATGTTATTTTTACTCGACACACGGAGCAAAAGTTCAACGTACGATTATACGATTACGACCTTTGTTAAATTTTACTCGTCCGTCGTACACCAGCTAGTATTATTGTATGTATGGGTAACAGAGTCCTTATAAAATGTGGGGTTATTTCAGTCGCTACTAAAAAAAGCTTTGGCATCAATTCACCGGAACATTATACAACTACAATCCATGTTCAATTTAACTTGTCTATCTAGTATATGTATATGTGGTAGCTACTCGGCAAATTTCAGTTTCAAAGCAACAGACAGAAACAATGGTTCTAATCAATCCACTGAACGTTCTAAACTTGCTACTAATCATTTTTAGTTTTATGAATACTCCCGACACTTTAGTGAATGAAACAGAAGTGATTTTGAAGGAAAGAATACAACGTATTTTAATGGAAAGTATGGAAAATTATAATATGCAAGTTGAAGACGAGACTGTGTTAGACTTCGACACATCCACTACAATTAATGACGATCAGTATATTATTGAAGACGAGGAAACAAGCGAAAATTTAGCAAAGGATCGCCGTCCATTAAAGGATAACATCGATTGCGATTATAAATTGGCGGCAGTAAATTACTGGACAAGTGGCAAAAAAGGATATTTAAAATTAGAAACCGTGAAACGTGGGTACCTAAAAGTAACATCAACGAAACAATTATACATATAGAGGGGCTAAATATATTGAGAAAAAAGGGAAATACAAAGAGACATACCAGGAAAAATTGGCAGAAATTATAGAATTTATTATTAACCAAGTCAAGGCCGTCATACATAACAAATTACCACTACATGACAGCGTTATCCGTAGATGGGCTATACAAACTAGAAATGAAAAGAATTTCTCCTCAACAGTTCAAAGCAATTCATAGCTGGGTGCAACATTTTAAAGCAGCAAACAGGTTGGTGAGCAGAAAACTTACAAAATTTATATCTCAAAAACAAATTGAAAATGTCGACCGTGCAAAAACGCTAGCTAAAGAATTTGTAAAAGAGACAAAGTAACTAATCCAAATATATGGCCCCGAAGATACCTATAATTCAGATCAAAGCGGTTTTTTCTGTTTGTTGCTTTTAAGTTTATTACAAACAAATATTTACTTATATATCTTATATCGATTTTATTATTTAGAGAAAAGAAGGATAATTTACTCCATGGAACATCGATAGAGATTTTTAGAAAGGAATACTAACTAATACTTTAATTTTTCGATAACAGTTTTCGTTTTGCAGATATTGGCGAAAATGTACTTTCTACCCCTAATTTCTAACCCTTATAAATCCCTTCAAAGGTTTTTTTCGTCACGCAGGAAACAAACAGTGTGATAAATTTCATCAAAATCAGCAAGTAACACCCGTGAAAGAATGCATTTTTATTAGGGTAGTTAACCCCAACCACCTCTAAATATCATAAACACCTTATTTTACCACAAACATCTTATTGTGTGACTAATTTACGGTTTTTATTTAAAGTATTTTCTAAATACCTAACAGTTTTGTCACGTTATTCTTACGAAAAGAGGATATATAATATCCTCCCAACGTCACGGGGGATAGTCTATGGAGAATATGAAAAAACATGTAACTAATATTTTTGAACCAATTATATCTATACTTAACGCCGCCAAAATTGATAGCGTAGTTTTTATATCAACAGAAAGATCTTCAAAAACGAATATTAGTTTACATTTACCACATTTCGATAAGTTTTCGTTTTCAAAATACAAACGAGTAAATACGTAAACCTTCTTCTTGTCCATTCTATCGCTGTACCAAATTGCATGGAAATCGGTGAGTGACACTTCCCTTACTAGTGACACACCCAGGCTTGTCTTTGATGGTTTTTGTGTCATAGTTCTTCTTTTCTCTTAGTGACTTAAGTACTCTGTAAAACAATTTTTGGTTTCCTTTAGGACCACTCTACAGTTTTTCCCCAAATTTTGCCCAAGCATCTTTTTTGGCCGTTGAAACTATTTCTTTTACTTGTTATCTGTCTTTACATGCCTCATACTTTATCATAGTTCTGTGGTTTAGATATATTTTCCAACCTCTTTTTTTCTTTTTATTTGTGCTTTCATTTTCTCACTCCACATATCTCCTTGGCTCCATCTTTGACGGAAGTTTCAAAAAGTGTCCATATATTTTCTAAATTGAGATTCTCGTAGCTTGTTGTGTTTTCTTCTAACTTTTTTGTTATTGCTATTTTATACTTATCTGCTATATTCGTATTTTGTAGTTTATATGATTTTATAGTCTCGAATTCTACCACTTACCCAATCTGCACTTGTTTTCTAGTTTCTTTGTTGTCTCTTTTCTCTTTTATTTCCTTTATTTTCATTACTAATAGATAATGGTCGATGCCAATTTCTGGTCCTCTTTTAATAAGTATGTCTATTACTGTTTGCATTAAATAGAATATGGACCTACACCTGTCGCACATAATAATCCCATATGGACCTACAACTGTCGTACATATCGTCTCTTTTCCCTACTCTGCTATAATGACTTTTGCTTTTGCTTGCTCTGTAGCCACTGTTAATTCTTCCCAAGATCTTTCTTATTATAAATTAATATAGGCTATTATTATCGTTTTCTTATTTTTATTCCTGTCCATCAACTCTATTGATAAGATTCGTTCTGACCAGCCTTTCCAATAATAAATTTGCTGGAATAATCTTTTGTGTAGCATGCAACCTATGCCGGCTGCTGCCCTCTTCCTGTCTTGTATTATTCTGTACATTAACTGGTGTTCTTTTTCTAGTGTAATAATACCTTGTCCTCTCTTCTTCGTTTCTGTGACTGTCAATATGTCTATAGTCCTGTTCTTTCAAACTCCTCTCCTAGTCCTTTTTCTTTGCCCTGTAGACTTCTCATGTTCCAAGTTCCAATTTTCCATATATGGATCATACTTTCCTTCTTCTTAGGTTGTTTTTTAACATCATTTCTTCAATTGTTTCCTTATGTTTATTCCATATATATTGTTTATTATCAATTATTATTTTTTTAAAATCCAGTTTGAGAACCATAAATGCCATAATCACACTTCAAAATTGTGTAACTGACTGCGAACAGGTTCTATTTTATCAAAGCAAAATAAGTTTGCTTACGGTCAGCGCCATCTCTATTGGATCATTAGAACTATTTAAAGAATTTCTTCTCCTACCTGTTGTAACACTGCGTCCTTATCGTGGGGCATTGTAGTCGTTTTTATCTATTTTTGAACAAGTTCATTATAGACCCGCCCCCTAATTAGAATTTTTCCTAACCGGCGTCACATTGACGCGACGCGCTGCGGGCGTCTGCACGCAACACGCAGGAATCGGCTGTGTGCTGGCAGACGGCATTCCAGGCCCCGTAAAACAGTTTCTTGGGTCGTTGTCCGCCCAATATGCGCAGGCCGAAGCGACTCGCGCTCGAACGCCGAAGAGAGCTTGTAAATAAGCGTCGCTAATAAAATGTTAATCGGGATTAGCGAGGAGACGGGCGCGCACCTGCGGGTTGCGCGATGTGGGGGGAGGGGATATGTAGGTAAATGTGACCCACACAGGTATTCACTTCGTGGAGACCGGGACAGTGCACTCGTAGTGACGTAGCATCTGCTGCAATCTGCTCTTTCTGCTTTAATGCTCGTCCTCCTCCTCATTCTCGATGATTTGTCATCGCTTTGACGTACTTGGATAATTTGATAATCAGAGTGAGAGTGAAGCTCTAACAAGTACTTGAAAGTGAATCTTAATGTTCATTATCGGTTTTTAGATTTTTTCACAATCTTTAACCCCACGTTAGTCGCGCGGTTTTCACTACCGTGTTTAGTCGCGTGGTCTACGATCGTAGACCAAAAGTTTTTTTTTTCAGTAGGTTGGTTAATATTTTAAACATTGAAAAATAGTCTTTGAAAATAGGTTTGTTTGTGTTAGTACTTTAGAATAGAATGAATTTTGCAGCTTTATGTTTACCCATTTAACGGTGATGAAAGTAAAAAAGCATTATTGTACTTTTTGATGTGTTTATTGATAAATAATTTAAAACAGCCATAAAAATAAAGTGCACTTTTGTAAAAAAACACTACATTCTAATAATTCTAATAATTTCTTTGCTATAATAATAACAATATCCTCGGCAGAATTATTAAGCTTATACGGTCCTTCAGGTGAAATTCCTAGATAGATTTCTAAATTAAATATATAGAAGGACTAAACATACACTAAGGTGAACATCTTAATCCCATATCTTGGCAGCTTACTGGGAATGTACTGTTTGAAACTGCAGCGATCCTTAAACGATAATAATTGTTTATCAACTGTCAAAAATTCACTGGGTATAAAATTATTTTAAAAATTTGCCACAAATGTTTCGAAGATTTCCCTAATCGGTGCTAATTTATCTATTTCTCTTCTTTCATCTCTCGTTCTTACATCGTCAAATCTGAGGCATCTTGTAATGAACCGAAATCGCCTTTCGCTCATGGCAAAGTAGCATAATTCAATACCACTTCCCTTAGAATTGTCCGAAATTTTGTGAACATGCCCTCTAGAACTTCTAAATGTTCCAATCAAGAAGACAATTCCAATAAATGCACGAATTTCTACGAAATCTAATAATTTTTTCACTGTAAGTGCTTGTTTCACTTGCTTGCTTTCACTTAGTTATTTTGTCTTTACCAATGTAATACAATCTACGGTCCTGCTCTTGCACTAATAATGGATCCAGGTCTGATATATTTTCTTCTTCGCCACTTGCTAACTCTTCGTACCATTTCATCCAAACCTCTGGATCTGTACTAGGTTCGACTCGAGATTTTTTGGGATTGGGAGCAGACATATTCTTATCTGAAATGGGCAATAAGAACAAATGTTTCAAATACAATTTATATGTTACATATAACAACTAATCTTTCTGAATCAAAAGACAAATTCAAAATATCACTTACCTCCACTATGCCACAAATAGAAACCTGAAATGTCGAGTGAACTAAAAACCATATGGTGTGAATTGTGGGCTTCTTGTATATGTATCTGGAAGTTTAGTAGTGGGGAAAAATCATATCCTGAGAGGTGCTGATTTGTATGTTGACGACATTATTACTGCTTCTCTGTTTGTATATTTCTAGGGCTCCTCTAGTGTAGGGCGTATTACATTCTGCACCATCGAAGGTACAATGAGAGTATTGTTGATAAATTTTCTTTTGGTCCATACTCATGAACCAAACATAATTTAGATACAACAATTACATTGCATACAATGCATTAAGTCTAATGCATTAAGTCTACTGCATTGAAGTAATTAACAACTTATTTACTGATGTTCTGAAATTACGAATGGATCTATGTAATAAAGCTTTATTAACACTTTTATCAAGCATTTGAAAAGTGACTGAATTTAATGATGAAAAGCTGATTTTTAATCAAAAATATGAATCTACTGATAATTAATTACTTAAAATAAAAACAAAATCAAAAAGCCGTTTAATCTAACCCTGTTTAATCTAATTGCTTAATCCTACCCAACCCTACCCAACCCAACCCGATCCAACCCAAGTCAACCTAACCCATCCAGCCCAGTCTAGTCCAATCCAATCCAAACCAGTCCAACCCAAGCCAACCAAATATACGAAATAATTTAGAATTGGTGTTACAAACAATATATTTATATTTTATCTATCATATTCGTGAAAATCCTTCCAATTGAAATTAAAAGCTACATTAAAAGAATGTTTAGTTTACGTTGTGTACTACTAAAATAAGGAATTTTAAGTGCATTTAACCGAAATTTATGTGAAATGAAAAATAGTGTACTACCCCACTTGCAAACTAGTAAATTTCGCTGTACTTTCTTGTGCTATGTATGGAGGAGAGAATTGAGGGAAAGAAACACAGTTTATTTGAACTGTTCACTAATGATTCTTTTCTAGAAAAGAAAGCTAAGAATTTTACGAAATTATTGTTATTTTAGTTGACTGATTAGTTGACTGTAGATATTTTGTGATTTAGTTTTCGTGACTGCCAATAACTCAAAAATACGGGACCCCTTATGCTACATAAAAGAAAAGTAGAAAGTAGGATCACTCTCAACAGGGTAGATGGGTCTTCTTTCCACGTTGTTATCTTATTTCTTCTTACCTATTCTATTTCCATAATTTATATCAATAAATTGTCAATACGTCTCATGACTATCATTAGGCATGAGACACACCACATCACTTTTCTGTGAGAAATGCTGTTATTTATACCGTATAAATATCAAATAATTTATTAATTGTTTCTATTAAACAAAAACTAGTCAGAGTTTTTACATCCTTGTCTTATATAACTAAAATGAATATCTACTAAGCAAATGTGAAAAGACTTACTTATTAATGTAACCACATTATTTTTTCAGTTTAAGACCTTTTTCCTGAACAGTTAACTCTAATTGTCTTTATTCTAATTTTAGAACACCATGGTTAAGTTTCCCTTTCAAGTCTTATCTTAAGAATTTCTAATTTAGACTTTCTTTATATGAAATATTTTCTGACATTTTTCTCTATTTCTAGTAAGCAATCCCAGACCCTTCCGACTGATTGTCGTTCAATCTACTCGACAGATCAATTTGTTGCATTATAGGTATATAAATTATATTGTTGTTCATTTTCAAGTGATATTTTGTTGTGTCCAGGATGTGTTTCAAAATTGTTGTCGTAAGAAGTATCACTGTCAAAGATGATGATATCTTGTTCGATTTATCCTTTTTTGTATTCTTGTTAATGACATCATACAAAAGATTTGATTGGGAAGCGGAGCTAGTATACCTCTTTGGTATATTGGATTATCATTTGGTTCATTTGTCAATCTAATGCCCGCATCATTAGTTTATTTTCAACAATATTACACAATTAATAACCTTGAGCAAGTAATTTAGGTTTCATGACTTGCCAATAATTTAAAAGTATAAAGAAATTATCGGTAGACGAAAACACTGCCCACAGAAAAATTCTTTTCAGCCACATTTTGCTGCTATAATATCATCATGTAACACATCATTTGCGTCTTGCTTGTTGCAAGATATCCTCTCTTGCTAGAATCTGATGCAAATGTTTTACAATCTAAATACATCGATAGGTCAAATGTAAAAGTCATGCTTTCAAGACCCCTTGAAGTTTTGTAAATAGCAAAAACTTGAAAAATGTCGACTTCAAATAATATATTTGTGCTCGTCATCAGGGAATGAGAAACTTCAAAACGACAATGGGGAAGGCAAAGCAACTTGCAAAGATGGAGGTAGAACGTAGGTATAGGGCAAACTCCTATTTTTCGCCGTCATCCGCGTTTGTAAAGAAACTTTGGTAACCCAGATAAAGTTAGAAGATCATGTTTATAACCTCTCCGTTTTATAATGTTATATGCTTTGTACACTTGTTATGGTGAGACCAAATGTGATACCTTTGATGACCGATTCTTTATTTTTTCCTTCAGAACCGTTTGTGCAGGTGCAAAGTGACTTTTGTGACGTATTTTTCTTATACCTGGCGTCAACCTTTTCAGGTATCTCATAGAAAAGGATTTTGATGGCTCTTGAACTTTTAAACGTTTTTGTACAATATAAGAGTTGTAAATCTTGTAAGAGTTGAAAGCGCAGTGTTGGTATTTCAAGAAGTTTCCATTTTTGTGGTAAAAGCTACGTTTCTACCAGAAGAACCGACCACTGCATTGATATGTTACCCAAATTCTATGATGGGTGAAAATATTTAGAGAAGAATATTATTGGGACTGCAGACGCTTCAGGATAGATAAAAATTGAATAGAATAAGTTCTTAATGCTTCAGCGCCAAAAAGCAATACCGGGCTCCATGATTGATGTAGATCGAAAACTAAAACTTAAGGAAGAAACAGAACTGAAGCGTATTGCAATGGAAACTGCCAGGTAAAAGGGATTTACGAAGAAATTGGACAAAATTTTGATAGTCATCAGTTTGCTACAACAGAAGCTTATGTAGCAAGAAACACCAATCGTCAGTCATCGATTCATAAATATCAGCAACAACAGTTCCAGCAACTCGAGGTACATTGCAATTTTTTACTCCCCGTCTCACTCTTAAGTTTTTGATAGGTGCAAAGTAACTAACAGAAATGGGAATTAAATATTAATGGCTGTTGCAGAACCTTTCGAAATATATCGCATTTCTTTTCAATGCCTTAGAAAAAAAATTAGAAAAACAAGACACACAGGAATCAGCACAAATTTAACTTAAACAATTGTCAACAATTAGTGGTGCACTGAAATATAAAGCTGCTCCCAGCACTCATAGACCTTAAAAAGGCTGATAGACGTAATAATACTAACCTTTCAAGGCAAGCAGCAATGATTAGGAATCCCGGAAATTCCAACATCTTCAAGATAAGAGCTAACCATGACTATTTACTAAGCAGTAGAGAGATAAAATCTAGAGGACTTGTTCCATCGCGACCTGTTGCATTTCCCTTGTCATCATCACATTTTTGAGTTAGTTTTGGGGTGCTAACCAGTCTTGATTTTTTACAAGACTGGTGGCAATGAAATGTCTGATGATGTCTGCTTTATCATTCTTGGATTTCTTGAATACCACCTTTCTATGCCGAATCATAAGTGAGATAATTACCGAGAGTTGTTGGAGTTAGCGATGATCTTTCTTGGTGGCAATTCGAAGAATGAAATATCTTTTCGTGTACCAGGAGCTGAGGCAAATTATGCTAGGCGGACGACAAAAGCACATTCAAATGTGCTTGAATGAATTTCTGCATTCAAAATCTATCTGTTTCAAGATTAATTTCAGTTATTTCATAGAGAGAAGAACTCTTTAAGAAGAATACGTATTTCTTTTGCTCGAGTGAACATTCGAGTCTGGTTTTTGATCAGTTATCAGGATATTGATCCAGACATCAGGATCAATATCCTGAGAGATATCAATACAATTTTTCTTCCTTCACAAATATCGAGTCTTCGTTTTTTGTAATTCTGACAAAAAAAAATTCTTAGCGAATTTTCTATTTATACTTGTTACTTTTACTTTCACCTAACTGAAATCCTAGCTATTAGCTATGCCCTTACTGAAACAATAATGACGAATTATTGTGGAAAATATTTAACCTCCTACCTCGCTTATACCTCCTAAGCAAATGCGAAAACTCTTACTTTTTAATGTTAATATATTAATGTGGCGTATATTAAAAATGCTATACTCACATTATTTTTTCAGTTGAGGAATTTTTTCCTGAACAGCTAACTCTAATTGTCTCTTTTTCTAATTTTAGAATATAGCGGTTAAGTTTCCCTTTCAAGTCTTATCTTAAAAATTTCTAATTTTAGATTTTTTTTATCTCGAATATTCTCTGGTGTTTTTCTTTCTTTGTAGTAAGCAATCCCAGATCCTTTCGGTTGATTTTCGTTCGATCTACTTGACACATTAATTATTGTATTATAGATATATAAATTATATTGTTGTTCGTTTTGAAGTAATATTTTCTTATGTGCAGGATGTTCTTGAGTTTCAAACGTATTGTCATAAGGAGTACCACTATCAAAGATGTTGATGATTTCTTGTTCGATTTATCCTTTTCTGTATTCTTATTAATGGCACCATACAAAAGTTTTGATTGGGAAGCGGAGCTAGTATACCTGTTTGATGTATTAGATTCTCACTGGTCATTTGTCAACCTAAGGCCTGTATAATTAGTTTGTTTTCAATAGTATTACATAATTTATAACCTTTATTGAACCTTTAGTAAGCTTTTCTTTTCTTGTTCGTAATAATTTTAATTATTCTTATTCTAAATTTTAATAAAATTTTAATTTTAATTAAGTTTAATTTTAATAAACTTTCTAAAATAGCAAAAGCAAAAATTGATAACGTTTATAACACGGAAATGAGATAAAAAGGAACCCAAACTTGTTTGTGATAAATGGTGAGGAATGAAATAGTAAAGAAGTATGAACAAAACGTAAAGGAATTTGTTTCGGAATATTGTACAATGCAGGAAGTAGTGCTACACAATGAGTTGGCAGATAACCTTGCATTAATAGCGAATAATAAACAATACTTACAACACAATACTTAAATTTGGAATAGAGAAGTTATTAAACGTGACCTAGAAATAGGCAGGGTCAAAATTAAAACTTAAGCAAGCTTGCACGATCAACAATAGAACAGCTAACACAGATAAAGTAATTGGGAGTAATAATGTCAGTCGGTAACTGAAGAGATGAATTATAATAAAGCACAATAACAGTTACCTAACGTATGTTAGGTAGCTGTTATGGTGCTTTATTACAATTAATATATAAAACATGGACAAATATGTTAGCTCTAATTATATTCATATAATATTAAAATGCGACATAACACTACATAAAAGAAGAACGTTTTCGAATATATCTTTTGATAATGAATTATATTGACAGCAAGTTGAACTTATATACATGATTGATAAGTTTTTGTACGTTCATAAAGATTTTACGACTAGAAAATGAACAAACAGCAACCTAAAAAGAAGTAGGAAGGTAGTCGGGGAGTCTAGGGTGTAAAAGATACTTCTGAGAAAGTAAAGTATAACGACCAGAAAAGTAAATACACAGTATATACAACGTTTTTACAGTCAGGTAAGAGATTTTGAGAAAGTCTACAGTACTCACTGCGAAAACAGCAGGTGATTTCACTTTGACAGTCGAACGTGGTCAATGGTATGTCGATGCCCATTGTAAACGTGATAAAAAATACGTGACTATTACGGTATTAAACCTAGCTGTACTTTTCTACACAAAAAAATACCTGGTACCGAAGATGGGAGAACGCTTTAATTGGATTACTGCTTAGCTCCAATGCGTTGACCTTCTTGGTTTTTGGTGCAAACAGCACGGAATTTATCAAATTAATACAGCTAGAAGTAAATAAAATTAGTACACTGGATAGTAAAAATGTTAAGTTGTTTAATTAGTGATTGATTTAACAAAAATATTTTTCAATACGTGTTTACTATACAATGATATCTCTGAAACTAACAAACGTTTTATTTTTTTTATAGCCACATATAAAAAACCATTATCTATAACCACAAGAACAGTGTTTTCATACTCGACAGATGTTTCGGTTTATCTAATAAACCTTCTTCAAGAGAAATCTTTTTCAGCAAATCTCCGTTGTTTCAAAAAATAGAATTGTGTATTGACATGGCAACCCTAAAAATACAAACAATTATTTATGGTTTAGAGACAATAAAAATAATTTACAAGCATTTCAAGTACACATAAATAATCAACACATTTAACAATGATGATAATTTAACAAAATATGAATTTTAGAATACACAATGTTAGATAAATATTGAAAGATGTATTTAACTTTATCTATGTATAAAATAGATTTTGAATCAAAGTTGTATCAAAGTTATTGACAATTATAAAATTACAAACATATTCCAGGTATAGTGTTTAATGTCTAGTAATATATCGTATATCATATTAGCATATTATTTTATTTTTAATATTTATAAACATAAATGTATTATTTTGTCAGTTTGTGTGAATCATTTCTTGTATATTTACGTTTTGCTAAACTTAATATCTTTTTCAGTGTTCTAGAATAAGAACGTTATTTTTTAACGTTTATTATATCAGATTTTCGGCAACATTTGAAGTTTTTAGTATCTGAGAAACTGAAGCAGCTAGAATCGCCCGGTAGATGATTTTTAGTTAGTTACAAAATTGTCTATAACTTAACCAGTTTACTACCTCTTACAGTTTTAATGTTATGCAAGTTTGTTTCATATTTACAAATATAAATAAAATATCAAGTTAGAATCATTTTAAACTGTGTATAGTTCATGTATAGCTTTTAATTAAGCGTATTTACTTAAACTTATTTTACTTAAAAACTTGTTTGAATCTTCATTGTAACAGATATGTAGTCAACTACCAAAAGGATTCAAACAAGTTCTTGTTTTCTATACTGGTGTACAAGAGAGAAAATCGAAGTTATTAGACTATCTGGTGTTGGCATTAAAAGTAGCAAAGGACTTGCACAATAATTTAATAGAAAACACTAACTACGAAATTATATTCGCCATTTCGTTCCTTAATTTCTAATTTTATTTTTATTCAAAGATGATCGAATAATACTTAATCCATTGTCTGCTAGATCTGCAATAATGTCAACATAAGTTGGATCATTATCAAAAAAATCAATAGACTCAGAACAGCTCCAGAAACGCCTATTTTAGCAACTCTAAAAAACTAATAGTTTCAACCAACCCAACTCAACCTTGATAATTTGTAATTTATTAGTTAACTACAGATAATTCTCTTCTCTTAACTCCTACCCAATTTATTTCATAAGATGTTGTTTAGAACCTTAGAATCAACTAGATTCAATATTTCATCAGTTAATGAAAATTAAGCTACGTCTGTTGGATTATTGCGTTTGTTGGGATACTCATTATTCATTGATTTAAATAACTCATGAATCTTTGTTTATTACATTTCCATTTTGTAATATTGCTGGTAAGGGATACGAGACTATGAATTAAAAAAAAAACAACTGATACTTTCAAAGCATATTTGTAGGAACAAACTGTTAGTTCATTCTAATGATGTTAATATGTGCATGTTTATTAGCTTTATAGTATTCGCTTATATTCCGTCTTTCCCAGGGAGATCTTCATTATATAAATTAGATATGCACTTTATTACTTTCTTGTTTTCAATTTGGTCTCCACAAAATCTAAGTGCTTAGTTACTTTCTCACCAATCTCTAAAATATAGTCTGCTTTCATGAACAATTTGCATTCCACTTTAATAGGAATACTTTTAACAGAAATACTTAACTTTAATGGAACGATTATCTGAACCATTAGATTGCATGTTATTCTCATTGGCATATTGCACAACTTTATTCAACTTATTTCTGTGTGCTTTATATCTGCTTTCTAAATTATTATTTCCTGGAAGTTTCTTTTACTCCAAAGCATTTATTTACAATCATCGAGTGATATTGCCAAATAAGTTGCTTATCTGAAGATAAAGTCAAAAGACTTTTTTCGTTATTAAATAAAATTTGTGTACTGACACCGCAGAAACTTCTTAAATGATAGAAATGTTAATTATATGTTTATTCGTGAAACTAAGTAAACCAACAGATATCTTCTTAAAATTGTAAGTATTGGTCCTCCGAAACTTTCAATGGGTTATTAATTGAGCACCCATCCAAAGCTAATGATTGGTATATGGTATTTTCCGATTTAATGAAAAAACAGAATTGGGTCTTTGCGCCATGAGAAGATGAAATTGGAATAGCATTTCATTTGCTTATGTATGCAATGAATGCTATATTATAAGAATGGTTCCTGAATGAATATGTATATTAATCAACAATCAATTGATCACATAATGAATATAATGTACATTATTTGTGAAAAAAGAATATTTCCACGTGCAGAACAGCGACTAAATCAAGTCTACACTTAGAAATGCATAGCATTTTGATATAAGATAATTGTCAGGAATTCTTGTCTGCAAAATAGCTTTAGAAGAAGCAAACCCATATTAATGTGTTATAATTATGCATTATTTGTTTTAGAATTTAGAATTGAAATTTGTAAGCAATAAAGTTAAACTAAAAAAAAATCAAATTAAAAACGAATTTCTGAAATGAAAATTAAATTATTATATTACAAAAAGTATTGGACCAAAATGGTGAATATATTTTTGCCATCTTTCTGGCAGTAGCATGATTGCACGATCGTAAAACCTCTGATCCTTGCTGGCAAAAAACTGATCCAAGTCATTTTTGACTACTTCATTTGAAGAAAAGATTTTGCCTTCTAAAAAAATTTGTAGAGACCGAAACAAATAATAATCGGAAGGTGCCAGGTCTGGAAAATATGATAAGGTGTCAAACTGGTATGCGGTATCGAACACTATAACTTTTTTATTAATCAATTTTGGCCTTTTCGCTTTGAGAAACTCATACAATTTGTCCAGTTGATGACAGTACAGTTTAGAATTGATCGTGGTATTCTCCCAAAAATTTGGGATAGAGATCCCAAAAATTTTGCAAACTTGCAAAATATTTTGCAACCTTTTGTAAAATATTTTGCAAACTATTTGCAAAAAATCATGCAATTTGTACAGTTGATCACACAGTACACTTTAGAATTGATCGTGGTATTCTCCCAAACCTTTTGAAAAGAGCTCCCAAAAATGCTGTTTTTGATTCTCCATGTTTCATAACGCACAAAAAGAAAACAGAACCCTACAAAATATTTTCACACATAATATAACTTTGCAATATCAGCTGTCAGAATATATAATGCATATACGGTTTAGAATGAAGTTGGCTGGTTAAAATACAACTAACACCTCTGCTGCGAAAAAAACGAAATTACTTTCCTAACAACCCAACTGTAATAATTATACACAATGTAATTGTCTTGATTTTAGGATCAAGTGAATCTCTCATCTGTATCATTATGTGTATTAAATTTGATTTCAATCCGATGCTCTCTTCTTGGTGCGTTATTTTCACTGTTCCCGAGTGTATTTAAATCGCGGTGTCTAGAAGAAACCATTACGGTTTTAGAACTGACAAAATAATGTACGGTTCTCGTTTAGATATTTTTACCACTGTTAGGGTACCAAATTCTTGTCCCTGTTTTATCTATGAAGTCAAGTGACGTCAAAAAGGATTTTTTGCGTTAGCATATTACAGGGATGCACTTACATCTTTCAGCATAAATCATTTTGTAGAAGGCTCTACCATACCTCTTTGTGTCTATTTCCTTCCATTCAAATGTACATAATTTAAATTTGCATCACCATGAACTTCATTGCATTTCCCGTCAAGGCACGTTATACCGGAGGTCATTTTTCTATAAGCTTGCTTCTTGTTAGAATCCTTTACTCAAATTGATTAGTACGCTACAGTTTAAAAAACAAATTGGGTTGCTACTGTTTACTTAACCAGTTATCGAACCGCCCACGATTATCGTTTAGTGGTTACCGTTTCCTGTTGCTGAATATTACGCCTCCTTAAGGTCTTCTTGTTTCTATTTCAGTTTTCGATTTTATTTATATCATTTTCTATGATTCCCTCCACCCTCCCCCAGTAATTCATCAGTAAAACATTGTAGCTATTTTAAATAATCTTTTCTTCTTCAATAATTATTTTCCCTTTTTCTGATTCATGTGTCTGAAAAATAGCTTCTGATTCTCATTATGTTCTACTTCTCCTGTAATGATTTTCCCCTTCTTTATTATTATTTAGCCTAACCTTTCGGTGTCTTATGTTCTTTGTAATCTATTCTGTCTGTAGTAGGAAACTACTTGTCCATTTCTTCTTATATTCTTTATTGCAATGTTTATTTTATTCGTCCATGAGTAAGTTCATTTTTGTTTCACCCTTACCTACTGTCCTTTCCATAGCACATTTCATCCCAATTATTTTGAAAATTGTCTATTATTTTGGAAATTGTTTCGTTCTTTCTTTTCGTTATTTTCTTCAAATTTCCAAGAATTTTATATATCACCTCCAAAAAAAATGGTAACTTCCTATGCTAATATCCTTCTTATTTACAAGAAAATAGTCAATTGATTGATTTTTCGTTTCTACTTAGCACCTGGCTTGTTGTGTCGTAAATTTCTTTCTTTGAAGAATACGTGTTTCCTATTTAAAATTCATTTTAAATATTCATTTGTGCACTTTCTCCATTCTTATCCAGGCACCGCTCAATTCCATCATTTTTCTCAATCCCCGTGATCATAATCCTGCTGTGCCCTATAGATCAATGCATTTTACAAAATATTTTGCATTTTACAAAATATTTCTAGGTGTTACTAAGCCAAAAGTTCCAAAATCTACGAAATTATACAGCGAATCTTCTTAATTTATTGTACAATTCCATTCTTCGTCTCTTATCGTAATTCTTTTCGCGAGGTCTTCACCTTCGGGCAGTTCAAGGTTCGTCGTCTATCGCATCATCGAGCTCTCCGCCCGATCAATTGTGAAGAACAACATTCGGGTCCGTCGCCTATCCTTAAATCGAAGTCACCGTTGTCAGATTCCTTGTTTTGTCAAACGGTATCCAGCGGCGGTGAGGAAATCCACGGAGTAATAATAATAAGCGCCGTGGCCGTATCAATGACTTCAACTCGCACAAATAGCCATAGCGAGAACCCGTTCCTCCTCCCCACCAGGGCTACCGCTCTCTTACACGCAGGTAAGATGCAACCTGAGCCAGCAGTCTTGAGCAGCCAGTTTTAGAGGCAGGAACTAAGTCGTTTTGGACACTGCGGTTTTGTGCTCAGTGAACTGTCCAGCTAGACGCTTTAGTTCGTTTTTGTGACGACAGGACTATTTAGAAATTCATGTGGCCTAACGGGAGGAGAAGTTGTTGAAGAAGACTGAAAAACTTTTTAAAGAATAGCGTGAGTAGATATCATATTTTTAGACCAGCCGGTTACTTCCTTGCTTTCTTCAAGACAAGCCAAGTTGCAACTTAAGGCTTCTCTTCACTATATAAGAGAAACAAGTTTTATAATCGAAGAAGTAAATATAGCTTTGTTCATACCAAAACGAGTACACATTTATAAAAACATAATTATATACACCGCGTAGCGTGAATATACGTACTAATAATCAAGGTAGACGGTGTAATTGCAGCAATAATTTTAACCGTGTTAAACTAGTTAAAAATAAAAATGAAATACGGTATACTATACAGGAAAACGTTTCCTTCAACCCACATAATTATTATAGTTGTTCTATTTATGCATTCTATTAGATTACAACACCCCTATGTGCATCATCATTGACAACGCTGACTTCTCTAATAATATCACTATAAAAACATTGTAAAAAATGACAAAACGGTCAATAACTATCGAGATATATAATGTATGCTTATGAAACCGAATAAGAATGAGAATACCGCTTAACCGCACCTCTGGCCAACCTATACCGGCTAAAACACCTCTGTGTGAGTGTCGTGGCCTACAAAAAGGTCTTCGATTAAAATTCCAACCGTTGCTTGGTTGACAATACGTTTTCAATTAAGAACGTAGCCGAGAAAAAAGACGGATGGTAAACTGGTCCAGAAATTGAGTCTTCTCCGGGCCTCTTTTACCACATGGGAGCGTGCTCCAATCGGGGTTAGTTGTATAACGGTACATTTTCTTAATGATGCAAAAGAGTCTAATTGAAACAACGATATTTTTTTATGAATTTGCAGATCTACAGATGGTAGCTATCAATTACTTTTAAGCGCTTTCTATGGGACTAATCTTTTGTGTAATAAAACAACAGAAATATATATAACGCAAAGTTTTAAATCTGCGCTTTGATTGTACGGAAATTATCCAAAAATTTTAGTTTCATCTCCTCTTCTGTAGCAGGTAGTTGACAATAAGCGGTTTCTAGGTAATAATCTAGGGGTCTGCGAATCTGACAAGAAATGGAACCGGTCCACCTCGATCTAACCATTTATCTGGATACATGGTCATTAATACTTCAACCTTATAACTACAGTCACATGTGGTTTCTGGTAGCAAGTGGAATATTTTCTTTCTTTCTATAAGTTTCCTAAATGATCTCTTAGAAAATAAATAAAAACGTAATTTGCATCACTCTGGTAATAATGCACATTGTGGATGTTAACACTATTGTTTTTCATAAAAGAGATACATCACTTCTAACAGAATATTATAAGATATCGGCTGAACCTTGCCAGTGGTCTTTATGCATTCAGCCAATCCTCGAAACCGTAGGTGAACATCCTGTCAGTCTTTGCATAATAGACCATAAAGATGGACAGCTTGTGATAATTTTGATGACAGACATCGAAAGCTAACAGACACATGCACGGATATATACAGGTTGTCCCAGGATTATTGGGACAAACATTCAGACTTGCATAGCAACCCATGGTCGGAAACGTTCACAAGGAATATTTTCGCAAGGAATATTGTTCACAAGAAATACTTTCCAATGACGTTTCCGACCATGGGTTGCTATCTAAATATTCTAAACCTGAATCCTTGTGATATCCCCTACCTCCCTTTAAAGTTTGTCCCAATAATCCTGGAACACCCTGTATATATATATATATATATATATATATATA
>JAWQRM010000538.1:0-21688 GCA_033557675.1 Coptodactyla brooksi | reverse complement strand
GGTTTACCTCAAATGTAGATATTACATTTCGTGCGTTTTATTTTTGTTGTACACTGAGTGGACAAATCATTAAAGGCACCTCTAATACACTTTCGAACAAAAGGTGTCAACATTCAGTGTATATTCTGCCCTCGTAGATTTTATATTCGAAATTTTGTTGAGATATTTTGGAGGATGGTATTTTTTATTTGTTGTGAGGTTATGACACGAAAAATCCATTGCACGTTTGTTAAAGGAATTGTGTACATCACTTTTAAAGTAAAAAAAAAACTCTTTTGCCAATTAATAAAAGTTAACTGTCGCACTGGCACCTCCACCAATATCTTAAGCATCGGTAACTCCACCGATTTTGAACTTTAATTGGGAATTTTTCTGTCAGTTTGTCTATCTATTTTTCTTCTTTCTCTGTTTATTTGTATGTCGTCTGTCTGTCCATGTGGCTGAATGCATGTATGGTATATAAATGTACTTCGAACATCAACGAAGTAGTTAAAACTAAATCCTCAATGTAAGTTAGTTACTATATAAAACAATAACGATAAGATTTTCAGCACTACTGAACAACATACCATACGTATGGCTCTGATAGCATCTTGAAGAGCTGATTAAGTTTTGAGAGTACGTCCTAGAGAAGGTGGTCTCTACTTTAAAACATCATGCTGATCTGTTACGCAAAAATTTGAAGTTTCTAGTTGTCACCTTCGACACAGGACTAATTTTTGAAGATTTTTTTTCGAAAAAATGTCAAAAAACATCTTTGTTATTCGCTGCTTGGTGAAATGTGCTGAGTTCCAAGTATGTATGATGGCCTATCACTCTCTTGTAGACTCGCTTTGTTGCTATGCTATTCTTGTATGGGATCATTTATCTCATGCGCATCTTTTGGGTTTAAAGTTCAGGGATGATGTCAGAGAGGCCTACAAAAATAATGGAATACTGACTGTTCCTCCTTGCTATATTCTGCAATGTCTACTGTATGCGAAACAGGATACACATGTTTATGGTACACGTGCTTTCATACATGGACTTGACACTAGAGCTAAAGATAATTTATCTATCAATTATCTACCATTGTCCATAGTATCATGGTACCATGTTTCTGGATAGAAATGCAACATCCTACTATGCACCAGCACTGTTTAGCAAGCTACCTCAACATGTAAGAGCTTTAGACTTTGACAACTTTAATAATAATGATAATAATCTTTATTCATTAAGTAATATTGAGAGCAGGTGGTCATTGTATTGGTTTGCTATCACATCTACTACTGGTGTATGTGTATTCCTGTGATTTACTCCACGGTTTATAATGTCCCATACTGTCTTTTTGTTTATTGTCAGATTGTATTATAGCCCAGGTGCCTTTTCTTTTAATCTCATTTTGTGTAATATTATTTAATCCTTGTTAATATTTTTTATAGATTTAAAACTTTAAATCCGTTTTAAAAAAGTACCTGAGTATCTAGGCCATCTATTCAGTTGATGATTTTTTAAATATTTCCTTAACAGTCTGTGACTTTCAATTTTAAATAAATTGTGACCTGTGAACTTGATTGTTGTATGTATGATACGTATTGTAATATTATTTTATTAATCCTTGAAATGTACTCATGAAACACGAATAAAATCTAATCTAATCTAAAATTGAACAAAAACAACGTTATAGTGAAAATGATATCGAGGCCGATGCTTAAAATATTGGTGGAGGTGCCAGTGCGACAATTAACTTTTATTAATTGGCAAAAGTGTTTTTTTTTAACTTTAATAGTGATATATACAATTCCTTTAACAAACCTGCAAGGGATTTTTCGTGTCATAATCTCACAAGAAATAAAAAATACCATCTTCTAAAGTATCTCAACAAAATTTCGAATATAAAATCTACGAGGGCAGAATATACACTGAATGTCCAAAAAATTAGAAACACCTCTTGTTAGAAAGTGTATTAGAGGTGTCTTTAATGTTTTGGCCACTCAATGTACAACGACAATAAAACGCACGAAATATAATACCTGAATTTGAGGTAAAGCACTGTATATTGTTGTATATATTATAACTAGTCTATTTAGACTAAGCATTAATTTTCATCTTGCAAATCTTAAGATTTAAAAGTCCACCCATCAGTGTTCCTACACTAGCTCTAACGGTTTGGTCCTTCTCAGTCTTCTCACTATATCTTGATTATCGAAGAGCTGAAGGGCTTCTTCGTTAACGTGTTCATGAGGACGAGATTCTTGTTTAGTGGAAAATCTTTTAATTTCACTGTTTACATCTGAAATTCCAAGGTCTCTGTGCAGGTCTTTATTTCTTATGTATCACGGAGCATTAATCATGTTCAGCAGAACTTTATTTTGGAAAATCTGAATACATCTGGTATGGTTCTGCTTGGCGCAACCCCAGAGTTGAATGCCATACAGCCAGAATGGTTTCAAGATCTGGTTATAAATCGAAATTTTGTTTTGTACACAATACCCAATACAATTGTCTCTATTTTAGCCCAGCTTTAATTCTTTTCCTAGTCCAGTGAGAAATTTGGTTGGTGGCTTCTTGTACTCTATTGGTAGCTTCCTCTATATCTGAATCCAAAGTCAGCATTGCAGTATCGTCTGCAAATCTGGCGATGGTGACGGTTTCTATTTATGCTATATCACTTATATATAGTAAATATATAGTAGGTCATAGGATCTATTATATGAAGAACCCCTGCTCCTATGTTTTTAAGATCAGAGTATTCGTCCTCTTACCTCATTCTGAATATTTTGTCCAGTATATACTAAGACAAAATTTCTACGTGTTCTTCGATAATGTTTGTTTTAATTTGTGAATTAGTCCTGCGTGCCAAACTTTTCCTCTAAGGCGTTTTCATTTACATCCTGATCTATCGCAGAATGTCTTTGCCTGAATCCAAATTGGTGGCTTGGAATTAGTTTTCTTCGTTCTATTACAGGTGTTAGCCCTTGTAATAGCAACTTTTCGAATAGTTTTGAAATGATTGGCAACAGTGATATTGACCTGTATGGCTTAACCTCGTTAGGTGGCTTCCCTGATTTTAGTACCATAATGACCTATGCCAGGCACATGTTTCAGTCTGAACGCTGCATTAGTTAGGTATATATGTATTTCTAGATATTTCTAGATAGGTAGGACTTTTCTAGATACATTCTTCAATTCTTATACGTATTTAATTAGCTACTTCCTTAGAAGTGACCATTGTTATGCTCCTAAACTTACAATTTCTTCAAGTATGGCAGCTGATTGGATGTCATTAAGCATGAATATTTATGCCATTTGGTGTACAAAAACTTCAGCCTTTTCTTTGTTGTCTCTAACCCAGGTGCCATCTTCCTTCCTTGTAGATGGAATTTGTGAACTTGGTGTTACAATACCTTTCGTTGCCTTCCACAATGTGTAGTGGGTTTCTTAATCTGCGGCTAGATTTCTCGGCTAGCTACTAATAGAATATTCTTTCAGCTTCTGTATCAGATCCCTTATTTGTTACCATTTTTCTTATCTCATTAAGATAGTTGTTTGCAGTTGCTCTGAGGGTGATTCCTTTAGTGTTGTTCCAAGCAGCACTTTGAATAACACTAATAAATGTTTCGCTTTCTGCTTCTGGTTGCTCTTTTGTTATGAGTTGAACTTTTATATTAATTTTGTTTACTACACTCTTCATTTTGTTGCTTATCTCCTTCCATAACACTTCTATATCTTCGCTATCACTTATCGTGTTTAGTGTATCTTTTAATGCATTACTATACCCTTCTCTTTCTTCCTCTTTCTCTAGCCTAGCATTTCCTTGCCTTTCTCCCTTCTTTTGTTTGGCATTTTTTCTTTCTGCTATTTCCTGCTTCATTTTTATTCCTAACAGCATATGGTCAGTGTCAACGTCTGGTCCTCTATAGCTTCTTATGTCCTTTATATTCCTATTCTTCGTCTTTCTCTCTAAGAATATTAGTTGACGTTTGGGCCATCGGGTGCTCTCTAGGTACCTTTGTGGATGTTCTTCTTTTCGAAATACGTGCTTTTGATTATCATTCCGTTCTATTTTTGCAAAGTCTATTAAAATCTGTCCATTGTCATTTGTCACTTCATGTTCACTGAATCTTCTGATTGTGTGCCTGTATATCTCTTCCCTTCCAATCTTCGTATTCTCCCAGTATCATTTTTGAATCATATCTCTTTAGTTTTTCGTACTTTCTGTCCAGTGTGTTGTGAAAACCCTCTTTCACTGAGAGAGTTTTTTGATAAAAACTCAAAGAGAGTTTTTTGTCGAAAAAATACGTGGTCGTCTATTTCTATTATTTATTCATCTCTCTGTCTACTTTCCTGTATTGCTATTTCATCGAAATTATATTTTGCCACCTTTAGTCCTAATGCAACGAAATTGACTGTCGATACCACAGATAAATTAGCCAAAGAATATTCTGTGCAGAAAAAGACAAATCGGTGGCAAATGGTAATATTTCTTCATCTCATAAATATAGCGGGTATAAATTCTTATAAATTGTGGTTGCTAAACAATCGCGATTGGAACAAGAACAGCTTAAATAAACGCAAACTATTTATCTTGACATTAGACAAAGAACTCACAAAGAAGAACGTTTTCCTGCGATATAACAATAAATATATTCAGCTGAGTAAAAAAGTCATATAACAGATGCCTTTCCCGAACTACAGAAGCCCATAGAATACAGACTTGGTCAACAAAACAACACCAGAGGGCGCTGCTATATGTGTCAAAGGGGAAAAGACAGAAGATCTATTTAAAAGACAAATACTATTTAATTACTTAGTTACTATTCGTTACTAGTTGTCCACCAAGATGTCTCGAATAATAATTTATTTACATAAAAGGTAAAGTTTAAATATGAAGTGACTTTTATCCATCTATTACTTTTTTGGTAATAATTATAAGTCCCCAAATTAATAAATTAAACCCTTACAATCCCCCAATCAAGCCTTATACCCCCGACATAATACAGCTGGAGGCCCCAATTCTTCACAATAGTCGTAAACCTTACTTACTATTATGTCCGTCACCCTAAAGTTATAAAGATCTATACCCTCCCCAATTAATGTGGTTCACAATATGGGAATAGTTTCAACATAGCAACCCTTTTCAAACAATAGAGTGTATTAGCTCCAGGGCTGCTAGATTCGACATGTGATAGTGTTCGGAATGCCCATAACTGTTCCAACCCTAGTACAACACTGTGAATTAGCATGAACATTTTAGGAAGTATACTGAGAAATTGGTTTTAAGCTGTGACTAACTATTTGCAGTACTATACAGGAAACATTTTATAGTTTAAAGTCCTTATAAAAAATAAAAATCCTGGTGTGGGCTTGTGTTATTTTTATGTATATTTTACTTCACAAGTCTGCACATTGTATAACGCTCCAAATTGGCCCGAAATTAATAGTTTCGGGGCAGAATTTTTGGTCAATTGTGCGAGGAAAGATGAAAAGGCACAGGGGCAAAAACGAGCCGGAGGCTTGAAAGCTGCTCGATTGTATCTCCTTAATTTTAAGCTAGGCTGCCGACCCTTGTCATCCTTTTCGTATATCCTTCACCGTGAACGACAAAGGAAAATAAATGAAGCAATTACATAAAAGGAAACCCAGAATCGATTTAACTTGTTACGCAGGATTCCGGCACTCTTTTGAACCCAATATATGCGGCAGACTATATTATATTGTATACAATATGTTGCTCTTTGTGTTAAAGTTCAATTGTTTCTTAACTTTTCTTACGTCCAATTCTTACACCATTCTACTTACCTTAATTCGTAATTACGGATGTACAAATATTTAGAGATAGGGTAAATAAATAACAACACAAACATTTCGGTACAAATACATTTTTTATTATTGTAATAATATATTTCACTAGATATATAATCCTATTTATATATAATATAATGTATATTTACGGTGTATGATAATAAAATAAATAATCGGTATTAATATATGTTATATAGCAACATTCATATATCATTATTATTAGTATGTATTCTTAATCAGTTTCTGTCTGTTCGCGTAGAAAGATAGAGTGTCGAGTAGTGTAGAGAATATAATATACGGTTTTACTTTATTTTATAATAAATTTATAATTTTCTCGTCTTGTAGTAAAGTAGTATTTTCTCGGTAAAATTCGATAAAAAACGTGCACTCGAACTTAAACCTTGCAATCGTAATCACCATTTCACGTTACACATGTAAATAGGGGAAGAGGTTACAACTTTTGACATTTTGACGTTTCCTTTTTGAAATCGTTCGCCCTTCAGCGATTACAACATTCCGCATTCGATCTTGTTATTCACGTACACCTTTATGCCGTACAAGTTAGTACAAGTACACACAACTTCGATTTGGTTATTGAAAATTAACGTTAACCAGCTTTCCGATGGCATTTTTGGAAGATACTTGATGACAGGTTTGTATGTGACCATTTTTCTTTTATTTGTGAACAGCGATACTGAAATTTCCTTGAGAGAAAGTCAATGATTTGTCTAATTATAATAAAAATAGTTTAATGATGTTCAAATGTTAAATAATGTTACGAATAATTATGGTTACGTGCATGGTGATTATTGAATTGTAATGCAAAGCAATTGATATGACGATAAGGCAATTATTCCTATGACAATGATATAGTATTATATGATTACAACGTGATGAGTAATGAGATGGAAAATGACATGTTCTAAAGTACAAATGATACTAACGCACTATATGTGGCATGATAATAATAATAATGATAATGATTAAAAATGAAGATAGGAAGTTAAATATACGAAAAGCAACTAACTATTCCTTTAGTTACCATTCGAAAAGCCATTCTGAAGTGAAATTTATTCGGATATTAACATATTTCTCTTGGCGTTCTCTCGAAGAATTATAAAAAGACACAAAAATGGCCACTGAACAACGCGCCATCTCATTACTTTCCAAAATGTTAACACTCGATACGTGGTTACATCAAAGAGTGGTCCTTTACGAAAAAACACCAAGTATACATGGTACACACAATTGACACACATGCATATATTAGATCATCGTATTTACCATAGGGTTAGGAAAGTTTTTCTTTTTTCTTTCATTAGGTTACAAAATACTGATTACAAGTCATGCACACCATTATGTACCTTTTTTTTCACATTTTCAAATCGAGAACACGTCTTTGGTTGCACTCACAAAGTAGATATATATTATATAAATATATATACATATGTTAGATATACATATGTCGATAAACACATAAATATGCAAAAATAGACAAATCTTTTTTTAGAGTATACAGATCTTTTTTTTTCCTCAATCGTTTACATCGAATAACTCAAAAAAAGTCTAATTCAGATTTAAACTCGTAAAATCTGAATTAGAGTCGGTAGAAATAAGGGGTCGGTAAAATTTTAAATTACCTTTTATACATATTTTTTTAGTTACGTCTTTTTTGCGTTTTTTTGCGTGTTTTTCTTTTGTTCACCTTAGGATTATCTTGACGCAGTATTTTTATTGATTTTATTTCCTTAAAACGTACAATATATACGAAAATATATAATTTATTTATCAAGCATCTAAAATGTTACGTTTTTTTTTTATTATTTGCTTATTTGGTGTATGATAAATGGTGCACTGTAATTATTATATTTTTCTCGGTTTTAAATATTTCGGATACAAATAAAATACTTGAACGTTGAAATGCTGTCCCTTAACGTTTAACTTAAGATATATTGAACACCTTTATAGCTAAGATTATTAATTATCAATTAGTAAAAAATAATTTTTCTGGTAATTTTCATTATAATATCTAGGTTATAATATCACGAAAATATTACAT
This sequence comes from Coptodactyla brooksi, assembly GCA_033557675.1. Classification (NCBI taxonomy): domain Eukaryota; kingdom Metazoa; phylum Arthropoda; class Insecta; order Coleoptera; family Scarabaeidae; genus Coptodactyla; species Coptodactyla brooksi. The sequence goes on along the minus strand of JAWQRM010000538.1, from coordinate 13,845 downwards.
TTACCGCTATTGGAATTTTTTGTTTAGACAGCGTAAATTTTGTTTCTATTACATTTTAACGAAAACCAAAACGAACTTTAACGATGGCGAATTGGAATAAAAATTATTTTGGTCACAACTTCACTTAGGAATAATGACAAGTATCGTCTTGCGCGCAAAACGAACTTTCTTAGTTAACTTTCGTTTTCAATCTTCTTTGGCACCAACAAATTACTTTAAATATACGCTTAATAGATGAAACTTTTTAGAATGTGTAAAACTCGATGTTAATAATGTTCCCCAATATACAAAGTTAGTTTAATGTTAAAGGGCTATTACATATTAAATTAAGGAGGAGTTTTGAGACGTTAGTTTGATGAGGATGGCAAAAATAACCACTTATGGTTCAGGACTATACAAATAACGAAAGAAAAAGTAAAATAGTCTGAACCAACAGTGATAAGCTCGCCGACATCAAAGAATTAAATCGATTAATTTTATATGTAACCACCCGTAACTAAGTTATTACATCAAATGTGCTATTTCCAGATGAATATTGTGCTTTTCATTGACTTTCTCTTTTCAAGCAAACGGTATATAACGGGAAAAAAGCTAATTTTCGGCTAATATCTCCTTCGCTTTAAATATATGTCTTCTCGCTAAAGATATTATTGGTATACGTATATAATATTGTATAATAATCGTTATTAAATAAATACCGTACAATGCGTGTGATGAAAACCGTAATATTTCTAAATATTTTCTTTATCTTAATTTTGTTACCCCCTCTCTCTCACACACACTCTCTTTCTTTCTCTCCTGTTCATAAAAAAATGTTCAGTAGCAACTGCAAAAATATACACCGTTTAATTCTTGTTAATTTAATCTCTACCGAAAATGGAAGGGTTTGTTGTCTTTTTTTTTGCGAATTTATGGCTGCTGGTACAATAAAAAGCGTAAAATATAAATCGAAACTAATACGGAAACGGTACAATTAATATAATTAATAATCGATAAATTTTCTTTTGTGTAGGAATGGAATAAATATACATATACTTTCTTTATTTATTTACTCTTTCAATCATTAAAATTCAATATTTTTCTTCTTCAATATTTCTCATTTATTACCGAAATAACATTTATTTATGTTCATCAGTCTTGCAAATCACAGTAAAGCTTTGATATGATGATATTATTGTGCTCAGTTTCTTTGGTTTATCATTTATTTCTTTCGCTGCCAATATTTTCTCCTTTCAACAGATCGTTATCGTTCGCAATTTGAAATATATCGTGTCTTCATTTACATATATATATATATATATATTTTTTTTTGTGGCAGTCTATACTATGGAATGTTTAAGGTTTCTTTTTTTTTTCTTTGGAAATGGTAACACGGTCCAGTGCGTCAATCTTCAGTTGTTTCGGAAGAACGCAACTGAAGATTAACGGTGGCGTACGTCGCATGATAAATAAAATATGATAAAATCAACAATTGTAAAGATAGACAATGAAAATAACAATCTCTTAAAGTGAGTCAAAGTTGCATTTAACATGTTCGCTGTTCTTTGGTTAAGATTAGTGGTTAGTCCAGTTCTTATTCTGTAAGTATGATCACCCATTATACAATTTTATTAAGTTACTTTACTATTGTTTTAAAATAGATGTGTTACTAATTACCGGTTGCTTTAGTTGTGATTTCATAAGACTGGTCATTTGGAAACTTTAATAACAGAAAAAATATCAGAAAAAAAAACCAATGAAGATACTAAAATAAGAACTGGCTTCGATTGATCTCGTAGACGAAAATATAAACACAATTATTAACTCACTTATATACACGGTGTTTCCCTTAAAAACTGAACATAATTATCGCTACTATACCGTGTATGTATATTATTATTAGTTTATTGGTGTTATATTTCATGAAAATTTCATTAAGAGATCTACCGTGTACTGATAATATATAATAATAATAATATGAAAATTTAACAGAACCTACATACTCTCACATTTGTGCTTCATTTACACTTCGATGGTCGATATTTCAGTCTTATGCCCAACAGCCATAAGGTTCACTTTAAATTAAACCCCATTTTCGGTACCCTTCTCTCTTTTGCACATCAAAAGTTGTCTGTTTTCCACTGAATAAAAATTTAAATAACCGCTTTCTTAACCTTTTCGCAATCCTTAATAAGTATGCTCGCACACATCCAAATATAATATAGAAATACTTTATTTAACAGCTAAATATTTTTAGTATCTATATTAATATATATTTATAATATAATTAATATATATATTTTTTCATTATATTATAAATGCTGAGCGTTTCTTTGACTTTCGTGCCAGGGTCACTTGGTCACCCCTGCTTTAAAAGTCGTATTAATCTGTATTCTTTTGTCTTTAAACTTTTATAATTCTCCATATTTCCTATGAATATACGAAAGTGTATTAATGTATGTATAAGAGTAAATTTAAATTTAAACTTTTTTTAGTAGTATTACTATTATAATTTCTTTACGGTTAATAATAATAAATTCTACTTCATCGTACTCTTCACTAGTAATTATCTAGTCATATCTACCTCTAGTCGAGTATTAAAATGTCGAAAATATATGTATATAGGTAAGTTATGTTTCTATCGTTAAATCTCTATCATTTTCTTAAAAATTTTTCAGTAATAAAATTATTTCGTTTGTTTATTGCTTTTGGTTTCGGCTTCTCCTCGAAGAAGACTTGTCTCTCTCTTTGGTTTCGCTTTGTTCCTTCTTTTTTTTTGTTGTTGCGTATATATTTTTTTTGTTCTTTCGCTTTTCGTTAGATTTAAGCATAATTGAAGCGATCTTACGAAGCAATACATGCTCTAAAAGCCTTAGTATGGTTGGTCGAGATTTCCAGCAAAGCTCAAACTTTCTTTTGCGCGGTTTGTACGTTGTGAAGTCACTTTTTACGAATTTTATTGATGGCGTGCAATGCTTGAGCATGTTTAAATAAGTAAAAAGTAATATTAAACAGAATTGTATTTAGTTTTAATTTTTAAAATATCAATCAGTAATTATTAACTTTAATTATTTAAATTTAAATAAATAGTAACAAAAATAAATTTAACTTTTTTCAATATGTGCATCATCCTTTATTTTTCAAGATGGCTTCACACTTACAGAGCGCACAAAACGTTTCTATCCACTTTCACACCCCTAAAAGTTAACGTGCAGTTGAAACCACTGACCCTAAGCATTCGTCGTATATAATTAATATATTTATTTAAAAGTTATATAATAGGATACTACAAAAAGATATATCGATATAATATAAATATTTTCCACGTCACATCGTATAGTAGTAAATGTTTTCTTTATATATATATAATCGCAATGTAAATACAGATTTTTGTCCTAGAAACATCTATTTATGTTTATTATTTTTTTTTAATAACCGCTATATGTCAAAAATTACACATTTTCTTGTATTTTTTTCTTATTTTCGCGTCATATATGTATCAATATCAATAGTTATACGAAATATATAGTTTATATATATATAGATATTGTTATTACTTAAAATATGTATTATATAATTAGGCCTGTATATTAAATTTTTCCATTTTCATTTTAAAAATATGTTATAATATACAGCGGATTTTTGCAAATTGTTATTATTTTTTTTGTCTTTTTACTAATGATTTTTTAATCCTTATATATTTATTACGTGTATTCGCAGTCAATTCACGTTAGTGTATACGATGATTACAAACGAAAATGTCGCGCCTATGCATCTTAGAAACGAACGGAAACTTGTTAAAATCTTTAATAATATTAATATTTTTATTGCATCTATGATAAGACCAGGTTTAACATTTTTCACACATTAATCCTGGCTCAATTAAATTACCTTCCATATATTATATATATTAAATAGACACAAAATTACATCAAAACACATCGATATTAGACTATCTATAGGATAATTCAATTAATTATAACAACAATAATAATGGCATATAACTAATTCGTAATTAATCGAATACAATTTGTTTAAATCAATTTTAAATTTAAAAATTTGCAATAAATATTTTTTGAAAAAGAAAACAGAAAAAAGGTGTAAAGGATGATGTTTTTTTTTAGGAGGGAAGACATTTATTTTTTTTAATAATTAATCTTTCTTTAATTTCCAAAAAATTTCTATAAAATCACCTTTTTCCTCGAATATTGCCTATTCAGCCCACTTATTATTTCCTCCTTTTTTCCATAGTTTTTCGCTAACTCCATTTTATCCTTTCCTACTATTTATATAATTCTTTACCTAATAATTCCATTCTTTGCTTTAATTTTTATAATAGGAATACCGCCACGAAGAATACCATTTATATAATTACATTCACATAGTAATATAGTCGTTAATATGTATTATTAATATTATTATTATTTAATTTTAACATTACCATTCTTATTTATAATAAAATGTAACATTACCGTAAATGTATGTTTTAATTGTGCCTGCAACCTCTTCGTCTGGTAGTCTCGAAAATGTCGCTTACAATGTGGACCCAGCTTGAGAACGCCGCATGCTGTTTTATTACATACACACCAATCAAAAGTCCAAAGCGCATGCAGTAAACAAATAACTATTAAAACTCTGCAAAACGATGTAAAATCAAACGATTGAGCTTTCTAGACCACTGTACTACATCTTCGTGTTTATAAGGGGAGTTTACACTGAAAGCAACACCGCGTAACTCTTCAAGAATTCTAAATTAAGTTGTTAAATTACTGTAGTGTCTCGTTGAAAGCGAATTTAAGCTTTTATACAAAACTAAAAAATACAAACGTATCGTCAATCAAGTTTTAACACCACCAGGAGCGATGTAACACTAAACACTTTAAAAAAATTTAAAAAAATTCATCGCTTCTGGTATTAATTTTTTTAAACTTACCTTGATAATGGTAATCGTTACTACAGCAATTGCTTTCAGCGTAAAAAAATAAATACCATCGATTTTACCTACAAAACAAAGAGAGAGGAAAATAAAGGGAAATAAAAAGAACGCAGTGGAAAGTAAAAATAAAACAAAAACCGAAAATATAAACTCATTTTCTTTTATTATATAGCAATATTTGGTAATAAATTCATATAAAAAAGATATAATATAAACTAAATTGGTCCAAAGTCCCAGTGAAGTCAGGTTTTAAATATATTTAGAAAATAAAACGAATAGAGTCTTTTAAAGCAGTCCTTTGCAAGTTCTCTTTTTAAATTATTTATTTATGTACTTACGAGCTACATTTCTTTTGACTTCGCCGGACCTTGAACTGGGTATCAAAAAATAATAGTTACTAGTGTAAAAAGAAACTCAAAAAGTGAATAAAATTTAGTTAATTAGGGGGGAGGAAATGCAAACTCAAAAAAACACACAAAAACATAGGTACTTTGAAGAGAAAACTGAAAAACTTTTGTAACTATATCAAAAAAAAAATAATAATAAGAAGAAATAATACAATACAACCACTGGGTCATTTCTCAAAAAAACATATAAAATATTAATATAAATATAATATAGAATATAATATAATAATCAAAAATACTATTTTCATTAAACTATTTGATCTTCGAGTAAAAAAAAATGGTGAATATCCTCCGCTGAGGAGGCCCCTTTTCAAATGCTCGCGAAAAATCTTGTACTAATCCTTAATAAAAATAGCAAATAACATTTGTCAATAAGTCAGCTAAATATTTTCTCACAAAAATATATATGTAAAAAAATAAAATAATGTGTTATTTATAATATAGCTAGTAAACAACAATTCTATGTACACCGTTACGTATAAAATTAAAAAACAAACTAAGTCTGGTTTATTTCGAGTGCCTGCGGGCACCCAAAATGTGAGATAATAAGATTCAACTGGCGCAGACCCTAAATACAGGTGTCCAGAATGTCGATGACCTTTTTGTTTTTCGAATTCGGACATTCCTTAATCCATAATCTTTTCGACATTCCTTGTGGGACTCCGTGCACTTTTCGCTAGTAAGTAATCTATACAAAAATACATAGGACAAAAAGGTAGTATAGTAAGTAATGTAGTATACGAAAAAAAAATATAATATAGTGTAGTTATAGTCAATCCTATAAAATATATAAAAATCGAATAACATCTCTTCTTGTTCATCGTTAAGCACTTAAAAATTACAAACTAATAATAATTAAATAAATAAACAAGAATTCTAAAACTTAAGACTTAAGCTGGGTTCACACCTATGCCGACGTCTGCGCCAATCAGAAAGTTAAATTAAATTAGCAATATTAGATTAAAAAAAGTTTTTTTTTTGCTTAATTTTAAATCATACGTGTGGAGGCACATTAAAAACTTCTCCCTTGTTGTTTCTTACCATTTTTTAAATACTTTATCCGGATAGGGGGGCGATGTCCATTTATAATATACAAAAATATTATTATAATCAACGTTTTTCTTCCATTTTGAAATTTTCTTATTAGCGTAATTTTTTTTTGGTTTTATTTATGTTTTTTTTTGTCAAAGTGACTTGTGGCATCGGCCTGCTTTTTCTTTATAAGGAGTTCCACACACGTCTTCCATAAAATTCTCTTTTTTCTTCATCGAACTTATAAACTATATTATCATTATTATTACTATTTAATTATTACAAGAATAATACACTATATAGTATATATCGTACGTACATCACATTTCAAAGAACAAAGAACAATATTATATTAAAAATAGCGTAGTCAGTAACAACAATAAAAAGGATATGTATGCAATTATTATTATATAGTATTAGTATTATTTGCGTGTGTTAGATTTCCTTTGTTTCTTTAATTTGAAAAAAAAAAGCCGAAGCCACAGTCATCTACTAATGGCAGTTCAAATCACAGCCAATAACCCCTCTCATCCATTATTTCCACGTGGTTTTACGTTCTTGGTTCTCGTCGTTTTTAATGTGTTCTTTTTTCTCAGACCGAGTGAAGTTAAATATAATAATAATAATAATACACAGAAAGAGGCAAAATACCATAATAATTCACTTTTTCAAGTATGATAGATAGATTTATATTATATTATATGAATGTACACCATCGAACAAAAGTAAATGACATTTGTTCCTTTACTTTTGCAAGACACAGTACAACTAGATTTTGTTTCAAAATTACGCGGGCAGAAAAAATATACAAAAACAAAATAGAGAAAATAAAACGAAAAAAATATATAATAAGTCGTCTCATCGCATATTCTTACTTACAAACTAAAAATCGATCTATAGTAATATATTATTTATAATCGTATTAATAATAATAATATATAGTAATCAGTAATAAATTGTCTTCTTCTTCTTCAATACGAAAATATCGACTTCTTTTTTTAAATACAAACTTTTTTCTTCTAAATATATAATAATAATAATAATCATAGTATTTCGATAAAATAGTAAAAATTATAATAATATTAATAAGAGGTTTTTTAATAAAAAAAAATTATCTATATATTTATTACTATAACACTGGCATTTTGTTATTTATTATCTGAGATGGGTACCTCGCATGGGATAAATTTTATAATAATAATAAAAAAAATATATTGATGTAATTTGTAAATTATTACTTATCACTGTGAGTGGACGATTTAGAAAAACAATGGCAATTTTAGCATTTAATTAAAATGGGTATATATACATTTTGTTATACTTTTTGTCATTGTTTTAGAAACAAAATCATTTTAGACCTTCCATTTTATGACTTTCGAGTTTGCAATTGGATTATCAGAAATATAGAAAAGCGACATCAGTCTTTTTATATTACACAAAATTATAATTAAATCATGATTAAAAATTGCAAGTATCATAAATATTACAAGCACAAATTATTAAAAAAAAGTTATTAAAAAAATATTTCAATAGTATTTTAATTTGAATAATAAATAGCTAATACTAATGAACAGGAAATAAAGCAATTCAGGCTTGCTTTTTAGTTATTCATCACCCTCAATTTTAGCAATAATAAAACTGAGCAAATATTAAAAAAATGTAATGTTATTCATAGTAAATCACTGAATATAAAAAAATAGTTTAACAAAACAGCTATACCTTGACTTAATAATTTTAAAATTCAGAAGATCGTAAATTAATAACTATTGAAATTAATCTGCCACGTTACTGTTAAACACTAAGTATTGTTAAATACTCTTAAATAAATTTTCCAACATAATTTCGGATTTTCATATAAACTGAACTGATTGCGAGTAAAATAAACTTGCAATTACTTTAATTGAAAAAAGAGTGATTTCAAACGTAGTATTTCAATTTGAATAATGAAAAGTTAATATTCAAAACAGAAAATGAAGCAATTAAGGCTCGCTTCGTTATTTATCACCCTCGAGTTCACGTAAAATAAAATTGATGAAATGTTGAAAATAATTAAGGCCCGCTTAGTTATTTATCATCCCCGAATTCAGGAATAATAAAATTGATTAAATATTGAAAATAAAATTTATTGCTATAGATACTAGTAAAATACTTATTTATTAAAATTCAAAAAAAGGTACGAATAATGTTAATTAAGAATAATATAAATATGAAGAACTATTTTTATTTTCAATTTTAATACTTTAATTAACATTGATATACTTTGATTAATTAATTTTAAAACTCGCAAAATTGTAATTGAGTATTGAAAATAATCCACTGCGTTACCGTAGTGTAATTACTTTAATAAAAAAAAGAGTTATTTTAATTATTTCAATTTAAATAATGCAAAGGTAATATTAATGAATAGAAAATAAAGCAATTCAGATCTGATTAGTTATTTATTACCTTTAAGTTCTGACTTAATAAAATTGAACAGATATTAAGAATAAAACTTAATGTTATGGATAGTAAAATACTTATTTATATTTTCCCAATTTCAATATAAAGAGGATCTTTTTTAAATTTAATTAGCATTACACCTCGTTTTAGTGATTAAAATAAGTAAGAAAAGAAATAATAAGTGCAGTATTATAAATTCATCTAGTAGGTAATCAAACAACCGTTAAAAAAGATAAATCGGTCTGAAAATAGTTTTATAGATTTTTAATAATTATACCAAGTGGTATAATTTATTAGTTCTGACTTATTTAATTTGTTTTTGAAATTTTTATTGGATTATTTTTGAGAAATTTTTAATTTTTTAGTTGTTATTTAGTAGGTAATCCAATAACCTACTAACCAATAATAATAAATTGCTTTGGAAATATCTTTATATTTCTATAATAATTATAGCAAGTGATGTATTTAACTCTGACTTATTTAATTCTTTTTTGAAATATTTATTTTTGGGAAATTTAAAATCGATATAATGAGATTTAGTAATTTTGACTTTGAATGAGATTTAATAATTTTGAACCTATTTAGGAGTAAAAGTAATTTAAAAAACAATATATAACAATATGTAAAAATAAAAAAAAATTTGAACTGTTATAAATGTTATAATTTGTCATTTAGTGGGTAATTCAATAACCGGAAAAATACAGTATTTAATTCTTTTTGAAATACGTATTTATTGGGTTATTTTTGGGAAATTTCAAATCGAGGCTATGAGATATCTTGATTCAATCATTTCGAACCAGAAATAAAAATAATTTAAAAATAATATATAACATTGTGAAAAATGTTAAAATTTTTCGTTTAGTAGAATATGTCTTTATAGTTCTTTAATAATTACAGCAAGTGGTATATTTAGTACCAGCTCATTTAATCCATTTTTTGAAGTGTTTATTGAATATTTTAATGGTTGTTAGGAAATTTGAAATGGAAGGCAAGGCAACTTAAAAAATAATATATAACATTATGTAAAAATAAATAAAATTTAGAAGTATTATAACGGTTATAATTTGTTATTTAATAGATAATCAAATAACCGGAAAAATAAATCGTTTTGAAAATATCTTTGTAGCTTTTTAATAATTATAACAAATGGTGTATTTACTTCTGGCTCATTTAATTCTTGGTAAAATATTTTTTGGATTTTTTGGGAAATTTCAAATCGAAGGCAATGAGATTTTGACCATGACTTAATAATTTTGACCTTGATTAATAATTTCGAACTTGGAATAAAAGCGAAGTAAAAATATTATATATATTCGAAGTATTATACATGTTATAATTTGTCATTTAATAGATAATCAAATAAGCGGAAAAAATAAATTGCTTTGAAAGTATCTTTATAGATTTTTAATAATTATAACGAATGGTGTATTTAATTTTGGCCGATTTAATTCTGTTTTGAAATATTTATTTTTGGGAAATTTCAAACCGAATGCAATAAGATTTAATGATCTCGACATTGATTTAATAATTTTGAGCATGGAATAAAAGCGATGTATGTAAGCGATGAAAATAATATATAACTGTATGTGAAAATAATTCAAATTTGGAACTATTACAAATGTTTTTGAAAGCGCTTTAAAAATATCTTTATATATTTTTTAAATAGTTATAGAAGTGGTGTATTTAATTCTGATCCATTTAATTTTTTTTAATATTTATTGGGTTATTTTTGGGAAATTTCGAATCGAGGTTGTAAGGCTGTTAATTTTGAACTTGATAACAGTATGTGAAAATAAATAATTTTTTTTTAATATTTATTGGGTTAGTTTTAGGACATTTCAAATCGTAGGCAATGAGATACCTTGATTTAATAATTTTGAACTTGGTATAAAAGCGATGTAAAAAATGGTATATAACCGGATATGAAAATAAGTCAAATTTGGAACTAATACAAATGTTATAATTTGTAGTTTAGTAGGTAATCAAATTACCGGAAAAATAAATCGCTTTCGAAAAAATGTTCATATTTTTTTAAATGGTTATAGAATATAGAATATATTAAATATATATAGAATATATATTTAATTTTGATTATTTTTTTTTAATATTCATTGGATTATTTTTGGGAAATTTCAAATCGAGGCTGTAAGATATCTTGATTTAATAATTTTGAACTTGATAACAGTATGCAAAAATAATTAACGTTTCGAACTATTATACGTGTTATAATATGTCATTTAATAGATAATCAAATAATCGGAAGAAATAAATCGTTTCGAAAATATCTTTGTAGGTTTTTAATAATTACAACCAATGGTGTATTTAATTCTGGCCCATTTAATTCTTTTTTTAAATATTTATTTTTGGGAAATTTCAAATCGAATGCAATAAGATTTAATGATCTTGACATTTATATATTTTTTAAATAGTTATCGAAGTGGTGTATTTAACTCAGATTCATTTATTTTTTTTAATATTTATTGGGTTGTTTTTGGGAAATTTTAAATAGAGGCTGTAAGACATCTTGATTTAATAATTTGAACTTGGATATAAGAATAATTTAAAAGCTGATAATATATAATAATGTGAAAATATATATATTTTGATTGACATATTCATTTTTCTAGAGCGCCCACTCACTGTTATCAGTAATAATAATAATAATAATAATCAAAACTCTGATGGTGATTTAATAATAATTACATTAATAAATACAATCATCATATACAGGGCGTCTCTTGTAGATTTCATTTCGTTATAGAGGAAGTAGTAATACGTTTAATAATAACAATAATAATAAAATGACTTAAAAAAGTTGTTTCTCACTATCATTAATATTCAATTCAATATTTATTATTATCATTACCATTTATTATTATCATTACTCGTGAATTATTACTATTATTAACGCTAATGTATAAAAGCTTCGTTGTTCTGTGATTTCCAAGATTCACCCTGTATATTATCATCTTATATTATGCATAAGTACATTATATATTATGATGATTTTCCTTCTGCGTTCATTCGACTTGATTTTTGATAAAGTTGGGTTGGGGTTCCTTTGGATTTATTTCGTATTTTTTTTTTCGGGGGAATGTGTAATCTAGCATTGTTTCTTTTTAATAATAACCATTATTATTCGTAAAGAACAATAATGTTAGAACTAATAATAATTTTTAATTATATTAATAATGATAAAAAAACGTAAATATAAAAGGGGAGATCTGTCAATCTTAATGATTAATAATTAAATATTTCTTCTTTTCTATCGTAATAATAGGTTATGGTGTCAGTAAGTAAATCGTAGGAATTATCGAAAAGTTGAGGGGTGGAGGGTGAAACGAAATTAGGCATTGGACGAGTAAATTCTTACAGCTTTCCTCGCCGGGATCGAACAGACTGGACACGGATTTTCGTGGATTTCCGTCACCCTGCTGGCGCAATCGCTACAGAAGTAATGGTGACCGCACGGCAAGAGGGCATGGGTGACCTTGGCTTCGGTGCAGATCAGGCATTTTGACGAATTCAACAGCTGCTCCGATGGGGAGGTGCTCGTGGGCGGAGTTTGTCTCGATGACGTCACCGTCGGATATGTCCAAATGCTCGAGAGGGCGTTGGTCGTGTCGTACGTGGGCGATTCGCCGATTCCCTCGTCGCGATCGTTCGAACTCCAAATGTTCCCCAGGTCGGCTCGGCCGCTCGAGCTCGACGAGCTCGAGGAGATCGAGCCGGAACTCGAGAAGGCCCCGGAACTGCCCGTCGACGACGTCATCGGAAAGTTATCCAACGGCTCCAGGTAGTTGAAGAGCGAATTCAGGCCGGACTTGTAGAGGGAACCCAAAATGTCGGTCGTGGTCGTGTCTTCCATTCCGCCCAACGTCGTCAGTCCGTTAATCGAAGTTCCGTTTCCGGTCCTCATCGCGATGTGGGCTTCTATTTCCCTTTTGGCCGTCTCGACGCTCTCCGGTAACCCGGTCACCTCGAAGACGGGCTCCTTATCCCTGCTGGGCGTCACGATGTAAGTGTGAGTCTGGTGCTGGATCCTCTTGATGGTGGCACCCTTCGGGCCGACGACCAAACCGACCACCCTGTACGGGACGCGCACCTGTATGGTCACGTGTCCTGGGATGTTGGCCGGGGGTCCAGGCGGCGTGCTGGTTCCCGATCCCAGTCCGGCCAAGTTGTTTTTTCGCGACGCCCGAATCTGAGAGAAATGCTCCGCAGCCGAGAGAATTTCGCGCTTGGCCTTCGCGACATCCTCCTTGCGACCTGTCACCACGAAGACTGGCTCCTCCCCGCGAACCGGCGTCTTGATGTACGTGTTGGTTTTGGCGCGAAGCGCTTTTATCTTGCAGCCTGCAACGAAAGAAAAGTCAAAATTAGTGGTAGTCACAACAGCATATCTTGTAAAATTAACAATATGCAAACCCGAAACAGAGTTTCAGGTTTCATAACTTCGTTGTCTTTCATTATTTGTTTCCAGGATGTTGTCACTTGATAGCAATGGTCCCCATTATCGTAATATCCGATATTGGGTAAACAACCAAAGAGCATTGAAGGTTATGGATTTATTAATAAAAAATAATGATTATTATTATTATTATTATTATTATTATTATTTATGTATGGATTAAAATTTTCTAAGAAAATTTTTAAATTAAAAAGCTGATATTATAATCATCAGCGAACAGTACCAGGGTAGGGCTGGAGCGGGATAGTACACCGATGAATTACTAGGTGGGATGAAAAGTAACCTCCTTGACCGCCAGAATGCGCTGCTACTGCAAAAAAAGGTTATGGTGCCTTGAAGCCCGTTCATATTTAGGCAGACATGCCAAATTTCAGTGCGATACTGTATTTAGTTTTGTTTGGACAGCTGATTGTTGTTGACGCGTTTGGCATCATGTTGAGTATGGACAAAAACGATTTTCGTTCTCTCATAAAGCATTATTTTTTGAGAGGCAAAACGGCGAAGGAAACAAAAGAAAAGTTGGATAAATATTATGGGGCTAATGCTCCGTCAGATTACACCGTCAAATATTGGTTTCGAGA
>JAWQRM010000537.1:0-21691 GCA_033557675.1 Coptodactyla brooksi | reverse complement strand
CTATAAAGTTTACCATTGTGATATCTGACTTGTCCTTAATTTTAATGAATTTTTTAATTTTTATAATTAATTTTCTAATTAATTAACGGATTAATAATTCCTTATTAGTCCATTTATGGTGGACTTTCAATATTCTATTAGAAGAAGAGTGGTCACGATAGTGGATTCGTTCAGAATAAAATATGGAGCAGATAGAATTAGATATTGTGTTGTATTTATGTATATCTAATTCCTAAACCCTGTTTAAAAACCAACTGAACTATTCAAACTACACCAAAAATTATCGTCATTAGATATTAAATATCTACACGGTTAAATATATATTTAACCGGCACCTCCGCCATTACTTACATTTCTGCAGATTATCCTTTTATTTTAACTTGAAGGGTCCTGCAGTCTATGGCAATAATAAACTAGCGTCCGGATTTTTTTATAAGTTATTAGTTTTTACGTCCATTTATGACAGGCTTTAAATCTTGTATTAGAAGAAGAATGAGCATAACGGTGAAGTCATTCAGAACAGAATATGGAACAGATGCAACTGGATATTGTGTTGTATTTATGTTAGTGTATTCTTAAACACTGTTTAAAAAACCATGTGAATTATTCAACAACAACAAAGACTATCGTCATTACGTGTTAAATAGATATTCTATACGGTTAAATATCTATTTCGCCGGCACCTCCACCATTATTTTGACATTTGTTCTATTATAGATTGTTGCTATAAATTTAGCCCTTATAACGTTTGAGTTGTCCTTATTAATCCATTTATAATGGGGTCTAAATCCTCTATTGCAACAATAGTCATCATGATATAATTCCTATACAAAAGTAAAAAAAATAGTTCAATTGGTGGTTTAAAAAACCAACTGATCTGTTCAAACTACAACCAGAATTATCGTTATTGCATATTACATACTATTAGTTATTTCAAATGGTTAAATATCTATTTAACCGGCGCCTCCGCCATTACTTACATTTTTACATATTATTGTTTTGTATTGACTTGAAGCAATCCTGCAATATATGTCAATAATAGACTAGTTTCTTCAAGATTGCTGTTATCGTTGCTAGTCTTATTGCTACCCATTTAACAGCAGACTTAATCAATTTATCCTCACTACCTAATGATTCCTTCTATTCGTCTTTTGCATTACATATTTCACTTTCTTTCGTTATCAACTCCCCATACCATAACAGAATCCAATTTTCCCATAATACCTCTGCGATGTTTACTTTCCGATATCGCCCCCTCGCCCTTTCCGGCACAGAACGCTCCCCTACCTACCCGTGGAGTTCCAGCAGGGTTTCCTGCCACCCGACGTTACACGGCTCCCCTGACGCGAACAGCCTTCCCGCAGGAGACCATAAGGACGAGAATGCGCCGGAATGCCTGAGACCGACGTCCCTGTGCCTGATCCCATTAGACGAGGGACAGCAAATGGCAGTGACCGGAAACGATACGCCCACATGTTCCTGCTGCGGGGGCGGCAGGAGCCCCCGTCGTGCGCTTTGCGTGTACCTCGAGCGGAGAGTAATCTTGTCCCTGCCGCCTGACGGAGCGCTTTTGTACCGGCGTCCTGTCCCGGCTCCAGTACTGGAAGCAGGATTGCCGCGCTACCCTCTAAAATCCTGCGACCCGGTAAACGTCTATGTCTGAAGCCCGGGGGATTGTGGTTGAGGGATCTAATTGGAAATTCTTGAGAAACGTGGACAAGAAGGGATTGAAAGTATGTATGTTGCAAGCATCTGATAAACACTTAGTTCTAATGAATACAAATGATGAATGAAACTTACCCGAAGGCGTCTATGTATTATGGATTCCATATTTCTTGATTCCTGATTGACGAGCACTGTTCTTTTAATTTATTTCTTATTGGGGGACTTGAAAATAGCGATAAGCTGAAACATATCAACAACCAATGTTACGCAACTTAAACAAGCAGTTAATCTATTATTGGCATAGGCTGCAGGAGCCTTTAAGACAAAACAAAACAATAATATGCAGGAATGCAAGTAATGGCAGAGGTGTCGGTTAAATAGATATTCAACCATGAGAAATAACGATAATTTTGGTTGTAGTTTGAATAGTTCAGTTGGTTTTTTAAACAACCAACTGAACTGTTTCTTTTTTTACTTTTGTTTAGGAATTATATCATGATCACTACTCTTGTAGTAGAAAATTTAGACCCCATTATAAATGGATTAATAAGGACAACTCAAACGATATAAGGGTTAACTTTATAGCAACAATCTATCATAGAATAAATATCGAACACGTACAACGTAATAAATTATAAAGAAATCCAGAAACCTGCAGTCTATTGCCATAGACTGCAGGAGTCCTCAAGTTAAAATAGAAAGATTATATGTAGAAATATAAATATTCATGCTCATTCTCATTCAATGAATGTCATGCTCATTCTTCTTCTAATAGAAGATTTAAAGCCCGTCATAAATGGAGTAATGAGGACAATTCAAACGTCATAAGCGCTAATCATAGAACAAAATATCAAACACGCAAAAAGTATTAATTTATAAAAAAATCCGGATGCTAGTCTACTGTTTCCATAGATTGCAGGAGCCTTCAAGTTAAAATAAAAAGATAATATGCAGAAATGTAAATAATGGCGGAGGTGCCGGCTAAATAGATGTTTAACCGAGTAAAATATCTATTTAACATCTAATGGCGATAATTTTTGGTGTAATTCGAATAGTTCAGTTGGTTTTTAATTAGACATACACAAATACAACACAATATCTAGTTCTATCTGCTCCACATTCTATCCTGAACGAGTTCATTATCGTGACCACTTTTCTTCTAATAGAATATTTAAAGCCCGTCATAAATGGACTAATAAGGAATTATTAATCCATTAATTAATTATAAAATTAATTGTAAAAATAAAAAAATTCATTAAAATTTATAGAAAATTTAGAAGCTAGTTTATTATTGCTACAGACTACAGCAGCATTCACAAGTTAAAATAAAATGATGGTACGTAGGAATGTAAATAATGGTGAAGGTGCCGGTTAAATATACATTTAACCATTACATTGTTCGAAACATATATTCTGGATACTGGTCAAAAGCAATACATGAAGTGCGGAGGTATACAAAAGATAATAAGATTAGACATAATGTCATTCTGATAGATCTCTAATAAGGTCCATCATAAATGGAGTAATAAGGGCAACTCAGATATCATAATGGCAAACTTTACAGGACAATAAATTATAAAAATCATGTTAGCGAAATAGAAAAAGACTCCACAAATATAAGATTCTTATTATCGGATTCAGAATAATTGAGCCTTGTGTTTAGAAGCTTATATTTTTTTAACTATTCCGTCGAAAAAAATTTAAGAAAGTCTCGTTACACTCGGTACTTATTTCTTAATATCATGCGAAAAATTCAATTTTTATGCGAGGTTTACCTGCAGCTCGTGACGAAAGCAAAAAAGTGGCTACTGAGTTGTGGACTTTGGAACCTTTGGCTTAGTAACAAAGTTAAATAATGCCACCACTACACCAAAACCGAAAGCGAAATAGAAAAAGAATCTGTGCAAAAGAGACTCTTAGTACACATGTCATTACATCCAAAACAATACTAGGAATTACATTAATTTAAGTAAGAAATGTAAGAAATTACATAATTGCTAACTTTACAAGAAGAACCCGAGAAAGAACCCGAAAAAAAAAAGAAATTCGTAAAAATTGATTCAAAAAATTCAATTGATCTTATGTATAATACATCAATATAATATTTCTAAGAACAGCAGAGCAAATTCGGGAAACAAAAAATACTAATAATGTACTACATCGATTAAATTACTTAAAGAACAAACACCTTAACCACACCAAGATTGTTCAAAATCTCACTCTCGCATATGATTCGGTTTATCTAATAAACCTTCATCAGGACAACATTCTCCTGACGAAGGTAAAATATTATCTGGGTGTGGTTGTGGTTTTTGTTAACTCCAGTAATTACGAGACCACAGACTCCCGTTTTCTCATATAACCATGAGAAATAACTATTTAACACGTAATGACGATAATTTTTATTGTAATTTGAATAATTCACTTGGTTTTTTTAAACAATATTTGGAAATTAGACGAATACAACACAATATCCAGCTCTACCTGTTCCACATTATGTTCTGAACGAGTCCACCATCTTGCTCTTTTTCTTCTAATAGAGAAGAAAATATTTAAAATAAGAATATTTCAAATATCAAATAATAATATATCAAATATTTCAAAAAAATATATTTCAAATATCAAAAGGGCTAACTTTATAGCAACAATTTATCATAGAACAAATATCAAACACGTACAGTGTAATAAATTACAAAATGTCCAGAAACCAATCAATTATTGCCATAGACTGCAGGAGCCTTCAAGTTAAAATAAAAAAATAATATGCAGAAATGTAAATAATGGCGGAGGTGCCGGTTAAATAAGTATTTAACTGTGTAATGTATTTTTAATGTATATTTGTAATGTATATTTAAAACGTAATGACGATAATTTTGGTTGTAGTTTGAATAGTTCATTTAGTAATTTGAATAGTGTTTGCGAATTAGACATAAGCAGGATATACAACAGTCAGTACTACCTGTTTGTACTTTCTGTTCTGAACGAATCCATCATCACACGTAGGGTTTTCTAATAGAAGATTTAACTCCCGTCATAAATGGAGTAATAAGGACAGCTTAGACATCATGTGAGTTAACCCTATAACAACAATCTATCATAAGACAGATATCAAACAAGTATGGGGGAATAAATTATAAAAATTATGTTAGCCAAATGGAAAAAGAATCTATGAAAATGAGTCTCTTAGTACACATTTTCATTATAAGCAAAATAACACTAAATATTACATTAAGTTGATTCAAGAAGTCATAATGTGTAAGCCGAACAAGGAAGAAAACATATAAACATCAACTATTCGTTGTTACTCTATTATTCAAACATTTTGGCTTTGGGGATTTTTGTTGCCAACCTAAAACTCATACGAAAAGCAAAACTGTTTCAAAATGGGAAAGCTTTTCTCATTTCTGATAAAGCTATATGACAAATTGGAAGATAATAATGGTAATAAGATAATATTGCATAACAACCCAATTATACATTTTATTGTACAAATCTCCTGTTGGAATGAGATTTTCCTGTTTCTACTAATCGAACTACTAATTTCCGAGTGTTTGACAAGTCTAGAAGTTTATAAATTTATTATATCAATATAATTCCTATGGAATTTTTGTACTGTTCAATAGAGAACAAAAAAAAACATTCACAAGATGGGATAAAAATAATGCATCGAGCTATTTAAAATGAAAAACTGTAATTGTTAGCAAAACCCTATGTACATCTGTTTAATTTAGCTTGATAAAGCAATGAATTACTTTTTTGCAAATCGATAGAATACAGCAACATAACTTGCATTACTTAAAATGTTGAATTATTGTTAAAATAATTCTTAAATTAAAAAAAATATTTAAAACAAAAACTTAAATGAAAAACATCTGTCGAAATATGATGACCTGGAATATCTGGAATATTTCAAAGTTTACAGAGCACTTGTGGGACGCAAATTTGCACAGAGTATCTGGACACATTGCGCAATTCACAGAGAATCTCTTGCTGTCAAACAGTTGTGTAAAAATGGGCCCCTTCAAATCAAGACCTTTTTCTGTATTTTCCAAAAACATGTGCACAACATCCAACGTTACTGTTATTGCGAAACCAGACGAAATACATATGTTAAATCATGAACTCCAAGGATGCAGCAATAATAATCTTTATTAAGTATGCATAACAACAATATATAGCAAAAAATATAATAAGAAGTACGCTCAAGGTATAAGAAGTTGAATTGTAACTGGTGGAAAAAATCTTCAAATCAAACTCCATCGAAATTTGACTCCGAAAGATGTGGTATATGCAGAATATCCAACGTTCTCTATTGTTGCTATATTGCGAAACAATATGGTTGAAATTTTGCTTATTTGGGCGGTATATTCCTGAAATTAAATAATCTTAGATCATCAACACCAAGGATGCAGTAGGGAGCAGAAATACAGGGAGAAGTGGAGTTGTATGTGGTAAAGAAAATCTTCAAACCAAACTGCATCCACATTTGACTCCGAAAGATATAAAATTCAAGGATTAAATAAGTAATGTTCTTTCTTCTGCAAGGTTATGAAGTTGTAGGATTCTGGATTGCCCCTTCCCCATCCAAGCGGATTTAGAACCAATTACAAAATTTCACGACACAATAAACTTTCGGAAGACAACCACTAATCTCAAAGACGACCCTATTGATGGAATTAAGCATCCCTTAAAGAATAATTGCGCAGTGCCCGTCTGGAGTAGGCTTAAACTTATAACGGCCTATTTAATTTTATTACAGAAAGTTCCCTTCCCTTTTAAGATAATCGTAATCTTTGGGACGGGACGCCCCGCGACTGCTAATATGTTAATTATAACCTTGTTGTTTCCGAACCCTTCACCCCCTTTTACTAAACAGCACATTTTAAAATTAACTTTACGATTTCCCCATCGCTGATGATTCTTTGTTTCGAGGTTGGAGCATCACGTCGAAAACGTGTCGGAAAGAAGTTTTCCGGCTGGATGATGTATGCCTCTGAAAATTTTAAACCACTTCGCCAGGGCTGCGTTCCCGTGTGCTCGATGCTGCTGAATAGTTTATAAGTGATTGATTGCCTCGCCGAAACCACTGAAAGCGCCTTAAGATTAAATATTGACGCCTGGCTGAATTTTAATGTTTCCCTAACGCCAATCCCAAGGCACCCTTGTTTCTTCCCGTTTTTAATATTTCTGCCTCCTTTTTTTCGACGGGAATTCATCCAAATTGATTATTAATCACATTTTTTACATCATTTATCTTCAATTGCGAACGCAGGGGCGCTGTGTTGTTCTGTATAACCGTTTTGAAACCGCTGAATAAAAGGCAGCCAACGTTTTATATTATGTCACACATAAAACACTATTGCGAACATGGTTGCATATGCGGTTAGGCAAAAGGAACTCCAGGAATTGAATTTGACCTTAGGGTATAGGTATGTGGCATTACTGAGCAAACCTTCGAAGCCAGGGCCGGGCTTTATATCTAGACAAAAATATTATAACTAATTTTGATATCAACATTTGGTCTAATATTATGATATACTTTAAGGAGGGGAAATTTTAATTCAATAAAACCTGGATGATGAGAGACATATTAAAATGTTGCATATAAATAAATAACAACTAGTATACCTATTGATCAGTTTTGTTAATAGTTGAATCTCCGTAGACAATAAGTACAATAACAGGGTTCAGTTGCTCATTAAGTACGCGGTGACTTTTATAATTTAGGCAGTAATGAAAAAGAATAATCAATCGCAGATTTTTAAAAAATTCAAAATCTTGGAAATGTCAATTTTGTAGTATTTATTTATATAAGTATATACCTTATAAATTTTGTAATTTGGTATTTTAGTAATAATAAACGGTTAAGTGAACACATCTAAAGCTTAAAACTAATACTTAAAACACTGAAAATATACATTGTTTATAAAGTTTCAGAAAAATGTAAGAATTTGTGTGAAATGAAATGATATTCGTAAGAAATTTCCCAAATTTTATACTTTATGTATTGGTAAATGTCTTAACTGTGAGATGATGCTCTCTTATAAACACAATCACTAGCTTCTTTAATAAGTTTTCTGTAACAGTAATCTCCAAGCATATTGGGGGTTAGCCTGCCTTAATATCCTGTTTTCAGTGCAGACATTAAATATCTTAAATTTTTGTAACTTTTTAACATGTCTTTAATTAATTTTCCATAGTTAGGACCTTGATCATTTCCTAAGAAATGTGTCACATTTTAAAAATCAATCCATAGTGCTTTTTCTAAATCACTTAATATATCTTCAAAATTCTTGTCCTTCATAAGATGCTTAATTTGTGGGCCAACAAAAATACCCTCCTTAATTTTTGCGCAACTTGGCGATGGAAATTGTTTTTGCAAATATTGAAATCCACCCCCTTCTTCATTCATCGCTAACGAAATTTCTCATAAATTCCAACTTCATGTGTAAAGGTGGAAGAATAACTTTCTTTTTATCGATTAGAGGAACGTTTTGGATATATTTTTCACCTGCAATATATTGTTTGCGCCCTGACCACTTCTTTTTGATATAATGCTCATGCCTTGCTCAGTATTTTGTATAATCTAGTTGCATATCAATGAGAATGGAAATTACTTTAAAATTTGCACATATCTTCCAATTATGTATTCGAGCCATCGATGAACAATCACCATTGTTCCAAGCTATAGTGACGATGGCATAAATCACCTTTTGTGGAAAAAATTAGAATATTTCTTATGTCGATCTCGCTAAATAGATATGTTACAATTCTTTTGGAGGAGATTCCAACCTTGCAATCTTGATCTAAGTAATTCTGAGTATTTTTTTGATAAATTTAAGTCTCTCACAAGATCATTTATTTCTTCTTGAGCAATTAGATGTGGTTCTTCATTTATGTCAGGAGAATATTTTATATCAGATGAAGAGGCAGTTTCAACTTCATCAATTTCCAATTCTGCTGCTGCATTGTCGTATGTAAAATTCTCTGGAGGTTTCGGTGTTGATAATTAAAATAATATTTATGTTTTTCGGGCTATATCGCCGTGTTTCTGGAGAAGCCCTAGAAATCACAAAACTAGGAACAGAAAAACTCACAGACAGGCGTGTAGATAAAAACATTTTCAATTGGTGAGTAGTCGAAAGGGAGCGGTCTACGATCGTAGACCACACGACCAACGAAGGGATAACAAAGAGGTCTAGAAAACGTTAAACAAAGAAAGAAAGTGTACGAACACTTCACAAAGATTGATGAAAATGAAAGAAGATTATTTATTTATACTTCTCATACGATCTCATGGCTTTTTATTGGAGGTTTCCCTTCCATAATTCTTTCTTTTTGTCTTGAGAATGAAATGTTGTCTTCAAACACAAAGACTATCAAAAAAATAGTTGAAGAGTGAAAGCCACAATGCCCCTAATCCAAAGTTTTAGCAGATCGTTCAAAAACCCCATAATAAGAACGATAAACAACCCAAACTCCATCAAGAAAAAGTAAAAGTCCACTTAACCGCACTATTACCCGACTTCAGCCTTTAAACACGGAAGTTCGCGATTTAACGAGACAGTTGAATAAATTTAATAAGTCCGCGAAAGTTTTCGCTCGCGCGGGTTCGTTCGAGGAACGAGGAGGACGGCGAGACGCGGACGGAGACGGGAGGGAGCGAGACGGGGAGAAGTGAGCGACGACGCTACCAAGTTATTTTTGAAATAATAAAATGCTGATGAGCAACAATCTGTTGAATGCGCCATTATTTACCGACGTCGTTGCGCTCCTTCCGACGTTGGCGCCCTCTCAGTTCGTTTAATTCTTTAACGCGGGAGCGGATTCGTGGAGCCGCCCCTGGAACCGCGAGGACGGAGAAAGTAAATCTCAAAAAGGAGGAAAAGAAGGCCTTGAGTGCCAGACGCTGTGCCGCCTCGGATCGATTTTTAATTGCAGCCTTCGCCTTGACTCACTTTCGCGATTTTCATTAAGCTTGCCGTGAAAAATGGGTCACGGGAGGATTGCCCGATCCGGACGACGGCATCAGGCGTCGCGACGCTTTCGTTCTTGCCAATTAAAAGCGTCGTCGTCTTTCGAAACTCTTAATCCTTTCTGCCGAAGGTCGACAAACCTTAAAACTTTTCATAACATTATGCAGACAGGGTGTCGGTTTAGTACATAAGAAAAAACCGGGCTATGTCGAACTTATGTCAAAGAATGTTATTCGAACAGTTAAGTACAAGTTGGAATCCTGCATAAGTTGAATGTTTCTTATTAAAAGCGCCAAATTCCTCTAGTTTTACATTATGTTGAACTCTGAGATCTGTGGTCTCGTAGTCACTAGAATAACAAACACCTCGACCACAATACTAATGTTTTAAAACTCAATACATGTTTCGGTTTATCGAATAAACCGTCTTTAGTAGAAAGAATGAACAACTAAAATAAAAAACAGACTTATATACCTACCTACCAACTCAGTAAAGGAGGAATTACTGAGATTGATTTGAAGTTGCAGGATTACTCCATAAAAATATTGACATGGCTGGTGTATATTTGAGGCAAAAAAAAATTGTGATAATAGCAATGTAGTGGAATAGTGGATTTTTTAAAAGACACTCCAGAAACTTCAGACATGGTGAATGCTCTGACATCGTTTGGACTACAAAAAGTGTTTACTGAACCCTTTAGAATTACAAAATCAACAGGTACTTGTATTGATAATATATTTGTAACCAAAAATAGCTGCAACTGTAAAGGAAAAGTATTAAATCCTCACTTATCTGATCATTTAGGTCAAAAGCTTAGCATTGGGGATCATTTAGGAAAAAAAGATAAAGAAACAGATAGGATCTCACAATGAATGCAATATTTACCAATTCAAACAAAGATTTGCATCTAGCAATATTAAAGTGGAGTAAATTATAATAGATAATCCAAAATATAAAATAGATTTAATAGACAAATCGGAAATTTATAAAATAAGTTGTACTAATTGTTGTAAAGGTTACATAGGGCAAACGCTTAGGCTTTTAACCACAGGATAAATGATAAAATAGAATTGACTAAATAAGTTAATTCAAATAATTAACTTAAGAATCCAGAAATGTAAAAAAATAAAATATTTAAGAACGGTCCTGCCCCTATACCTGTCTCGATCCTTTTTTGACCTGGTCGGTAGAAGGATAATGTAATTAAGACCTAATTATAAGTAAGTGGACCTATTAAAAAAGTAATTAGGGTAGGTATATAAGTCTGGTTTTTTCAGTTACTCACTTCTTTCTCCTGAAGTTGGTTTATTTCATAAACAGAAACATATGTTGAGTTTTAAAACATTAGTGTTGTGGTTGGCGGTTTTGTTAGTTCCAGGAACCTGAGCATGTTGTCCACTTGTCCATCTTATGTCTTACCCACTTAAAATAGTTATTATTGATAATAAATCCTGTGGGTAGGTTGATCACCATTGCATGTAACAAACATGTGATGTTAATTATTATTTTGCCAATAATTATACCTACCTTTATTGTTTCTTCGTCTGTTCAGAAATCACCATTTAATCAAAGACGGAAAATAAAGAAATCAATAAAACAGCATTCGATTTTTTACGGAAAATTTTTTGGAAAATTCTACACTAGCGATGGATAGGTAGAATCATACTTACGAAAAAATAACACCACTTTTCGCACTTAACGAACAACATAATTAATTTAACGCCTATGACGCAGGAGGATTTTATCGACAAATTCCAACTGAAAGTTTTGTGAAAAATTGGGATACCTGCGAAGTGGGAAAATGGCGAAAGAAACACCGAAACCTTTAGTTATTGGAAATCCTCCTTGGAATACCTTCAAGTTGGCACTTGAATAAAAAATTCTGCCAATTCTTCATTTACTGGAAGTTTTGGAATATCCAGTAACTATTTTGAAAGATACAGTATTACGAATTTCTCAAAAACTGTTGAGTGCATTTTCATGGTTTTTTGTAAAAAGTTTTACTAATTCTTTCTCTATATTTGTGAAAAATTTGCAGAATTTGTAGAAATTAATGTGAAAGATACAGCACAAAATATAACAATATTTTTAGTAAAAGTTTGTGAGCAAATCTGATTACGAATTTCTCAAAAGCAATTCGATGAACGTTTATGATTTTTTGCAAAAAGTTTTACCAATTCTTCATCTACATTTAGATAATATGGAGAATTTCTAAAGACTAGTTTGAAAGATATTTATGAATTTTTATGAATTTATCAATTCTTTAGTTACATTTGTTGAAATTTTTTTCAAAAAGTGCTCGGTGAATTGTCATTATTTTTTGTAGAACGTTTTATAAATTCCTTAGTTACCCTTGCGGAAAATTTGGAAAATCTTCAGTATCTAGTTTGAAAGATACAAGATAAAATATAAAGCACTTTTTTGGTAAAAAATTCTGATCAATTCTGATTACGAATATCTCACAAACTGTTCGGTGAATTCTCATAATTTTTGGTAAGAGATTTTACCAAAAGTTCTTTCTTTAGATTTGAGGAAAATTTTGAAAATCTTCAGATACTGGTTTGTAAGGTATAGTACAAAATACAGGTTGTTTTGAAACTGATGCACAAAAATGTAAGGGGTGATAGAAAACATATAAACGTTGAAAGATACGGTACAAAAATTGATTTTCTCAAAAACTATTTGGTAAGCTTCCATGATTTTCTGTAGGATATTTTACCGATTCCTTATTTATATTTGCAAAAAATTGGGAGAATTTCCAATAACTTGTTTGAAAGATACAAGATAAAATGTAAATCATAATTCTAGTAAAAGTTTGTAATCAATTCTGATTATTTTTTATTTATGTTTGCAGAAAAATTTTATAATTTCCAGGAACTATTTTGGGAGATACATTATAAAATATAACAATATTTTATTTTAAAAGTTTGTGATCAACGTCGATTACGAATTTCTTAAAAACCATAGCGATAAATTTTCATAACTTTTGTATGAAGCTTTACTAATTTTTTCTTTACATCTGCGGAAAATTTTCAGAAGCTAGTTTTAAAGATTCAGTACAAAATATAAAAATATCTTTAGTGAAAGTTCGATAATCAGTTTTGATTATCAATTTTTCAAAAACTTTTCGATAAATTTTCAAAATTTTTAAAAGAAGTTTTACCAATTTTGTATTGACATTTGTAGAAAGTATGAAAATTTTCCAGTGGCTAATTTGAAAGATACAGCATAAAATATAACAATATTTTTAGTAAAAGTTTATGATCAATTTTGTTTACAAGTTTCTCGAAAACTGTCCTTAACTTCTTTTGCGGAAGTTTTAGAAAATCTCAGTAACTAGTTTGAAAGATTCAGGATAAAATATAAAGCAGATTTTTAGTAAAAGTTTCTGATCAATTCTGATTATATATTTCTCAAAAACTATTCAGTGAATATCCATGATTTTTTGTAAGAATTTTAACCAATTCTTCATTTACATTCGCAGAAAATTTTTAGTATTTCGAGAAACTAGTTTGAAAGATGCAGTACAAAATATAATAATATTTTTAATAAAAATTCGTGATGAAATCTGATTATGATTTTCTCAAAAACTATTTGGTAAGTTTCCATGATTTTCTGTAGGATATTTTACCGATTCCTTATTTATATTTCCTGAAGATTGGGGGAATTTCTAATAACTAGTTTGAAAGATACAAGATAAAACGTAAATTATATTTGTAGTAAAAGTTTGTAATCAATTCTGATTATTCTTTATTTGTATTTGCAGAAAAATTTTATGGTTTCCAGGAACTAGTTTGAAATATACTGTATAATATATACCAATATTTTATTTTTAAAGTTTGTCATTTGCAACTTTGATTTCGAATTTCTCAAAAACTATTACGATAACTTTTCATAGCTTTTGTAAGAAGCTGTACCAATTTTTTATTAACATCTGCGGAAAATTTTCAGAAACTAGTTTTAAAGGTACCGTACAACATATAAAAATGCTTTTAATGAAAGTTTGTGATCAATTTTTCAAACACTTTTCCATAAATTTTCATTAATTTTATAAGAAGTTTTACTAAATCTGTATTGACATTTGCGGAAAATATGGAAGATTTTCAGTGACTATCTTGAAACATACAGGATAAGATGTAAAGCAATTGTAATCAAAATTGATTACGAATTTCTCCAAATCTCTTCAATGAATTTTTATGAATTTATTATTTAACAAATATTCTCCAGATAAACCACAAACTTCCAACTATGTGAGAAGTATCCAAATGTGTAACAACTTTTAGCGTAAAAGACTTGACTTTTGAAGGATGTTCTGGTCGTCCTTTTATGAAAACCGAAGATCAAAAATTCACCGAATTCTTCAAAAAAGGTATATAAGTTTCACCCATACAAGGTGCAGATTTGCGAAGAACTTTGGTGAAAGTTTAGTTTCCGCTGTCAGGTATTTCTTTTAATATATTTGATGTTTATTATTGACGGTGTTTTACCACTATTTTACTGAATGAAGGTTTTATTGGTGATGCTTCCAGAGGTTACATGTTATATGTTACTTGCATGTTATAGTAATTACATGGCATTTGTGCAAGGTTTTCCAAAAAATATGATTTAAACAATGCATGATTAAGTCTTATAATAGTGCTTGTTATAACTTTGAAATCCAATATAATTTGGCTCCTTTTGACCTTCAGTTGGTCTAAAAGAATTCGATTGTAACTATTTTGCTTATTTGAATATATCGGATGTTCCATATTCTACAAAATTATGGTAGTAGTTTCTGTGCCAATTTAGACTTATCCATGGTGGGAATAGCCTTTCGTTGCAAGAAAAAAACGTGATGTCTGTGAGAAACATGTTCTCAATTCTAATTTGTTTAGAGTCCAATGTGACCAATAGAAAACTGATGAATATCTTTTGAATGTTGGCTAAAATAATTGTGAAATTATTACCTTTAAATGAAATTATTACCCTTTGTCATGATGGGAATAGCCTTTCGCTGCAAGGAGAAAATGTGATGTCTGCAGGAAACGTGTTCTTAGTTCAAAATTGTACAACACATGTTATGCAATGGACATGAATCGTTTAGACTTTTTTTTTTCGAAAACAATCTGATCAGATTGTTTTCGAAATCGACCACGTCAGAAGCTCTAAAGAACTGAAAAAACTTTCCATAAGAAATTATAAAAATTTATCGAAGGGTTTTTGAAAATTTCGTAATCAATTTTGATCATAAACTTTTACTAAAAACATGCTTCCCATTTTATCATGTATCTTTCAGACAATGTTTCCTGCAAAGCAATTAATAGGGTGTGCTTGTGCTAGAAACAAAAACATGATTATCAATGTATTGCTATATTATTTATTAATGTTATATCGTTAAAACCATTAACATGTGGCGGTAGATGAAATAGTCCTAGAAGGTAACAATATATCTGCATGAAAGCGTTTGCGGTATTTTACCAAATTATCTCTAGAATATGTCTAGACATTCCTGCTATATTAGAGCTCTCTTATTGTTCTGTGCTCTGCTTGCAGCATCCAGTTTCCTTTGTAAAGTGCTACATATTGGACAGGCACCTTATATATTAGATTTACCTCCGAAAATCTTCAAACCACTAAATGGCAAAGGGGTCCTTCGAGCTTACTCCTCTTCCCATCCGATCTCATTTGGGAACGGACGCCTCTCCACCTGTCTCTGGCATAATTGAAACAAATGTATTCGAGGACTAATTAGACTAATTCTATCAAAGGAGTGACATAATGGCAGCGGGCCCAGTTCTGCCCCTTTAATTTAACAAGAGGACTCGTAATTAAATTGCAGCTCACACATGCCGCCGGCGGTGGCGGCAACGGATGGAGGTTGGGGGCGCCACCGCACGCATCCAAGATGGCCGCCGCCGCGCGCATAGAGTAGTTTGGACCTAAATTAATTTCGAGTAAAGTTCGTGCCGCTGCTCCCACCTCGCCCGTCCCTCGAGCCGCCCCTGCAGACCGCAAACTTAACTACACCCGCCCCAGAGCTATGTATGTATAATGTGAGGCTCCGCAGTCTGAGGGCCGAGCACCGAGCAGGAGAGTTCCTGCCGGCGAAGAGGGGGCCGAGAGGGGGGCGCCTCCTACGCTCCCGCTTTGCCGAATATTCAGAGCCGGCTCTAATTTAGGCAACACACGGTGCTCCTTTGTTCGCATAGTATACTTTTCAGGGACTAACCGAGACCAAGGTGCGCAAAAATCGAAAGGGGATTAGAGATGGGCGAGAGCGAGGGTAGTTTGGTGGAGAACAGTAAGGGGTGGGGGTGAGGATGGTTGTATTACCCTGAATTTGATTCTTTTTGATAACTTAGTTGGATTCTGTATCCTCCTTGGTCTCGAATCAATTTTGGGACGTAATTGGACAGAATTGACTCTAAATTTATTCCAGACGAATTTATTTATCAGTTTTCTATTGGTCACATTGGACTCTAAACTAATTTGGAATGCATGTGGAGATTTTCTCAAAAACACTACTATTGCGATTACAGGTAAAAGTATCTGCTTTGCATATGTCCATTGCATACCATACCTTATGCAATTTTGAATTGACGACATATTTCCTGCAGACATCACATTTTTTCCTTCAACGAAGGGCTATTCCCATCATGGCTAAGTTCAAATTGGCATAGAAACTACCGCCATAAATTTGTTGAATAAGGAATATCCGATGCATTCAAAAAAGCAATGATTCTCATAGTTGGCAGAAGAGAAACGATTATGTTTTTTGGAAAACCTTGCACAAATGCCATGTAATTACTATAACATGCAAATAACACATAACATGTAACCTCTGGAAGCATCACCAGTAAAACCTTCATCGAGTAAAATAGTGGTAAAACACCGTCAAGAATAAACATCAAATATACTAAAAGAAATACCTGACAGCGCAAACTAAATTTTCACCAAAGTTCTTCGCGAGTCTGCACCT
This sequence comes from Coptodactyla brooksi, assembly GCA_033557675.1. Classification (NCBI taxonomy): domain Eukaryota; kingdom Metazoa; phylum Arthropoda; class Insecta; order Coleoptera; family Scarabaeidae; genus Coptodactyla; species Coptodactyla brooksi. The sequence goes on along the minus strand of JAWQRM010000537.1, from coordinate 5,092 downwards.
TGTATGGATGAAAATTGTATACCTTTTTTGAAGAATTGCGTGAATTTTTGATCTTCGATTTTCATAAAAGGACGACCAGAACATCCTTCAAAAGTCGAGTCTTTTACGTTAAAAGTTGTTACACATTTGGATACTTCTCACATAGTTGGAAGTTTGTGGTTTATCTGGAGAATATTCGTTAAATAATAAATTCATAAAAATTCATTGAAGAGATTTGGAGAAATTCGTAATCAATTTTGATTATAATTGCTTTACATTTTATCCTGTATGTTTCAAAATACAGAATGCACTGAATACAGATTGGTAAAACTTCTTATAAAATTAATGAAAATTTATAGAAAAGTGTTTGAAAAATTGATCGCAAACCTTCACTAAAAACATTTTTATATTTTGTACGGTGCCTTTAAAAGTAGTTTCTGAAAATTTTCCGCAGATGTAAATAAAAAATTGGTACAGCTTCTTACAAAAGCTATGAAAAGTTATCACAATAGTTTTTGAGAAATTCGTAATCAAAGTTGATCACAAACTTTTAAAATAAAATATTGTTATATGTTATACAGTATCTTTCAAACTAGTTCCTGGAAACTATAAAATTTTTCTGCAAATACAAATAAAGAATAATCAGAATTGATTACAAACTTTTACTGCAAATATGATTTACATTTTATCCTGTATCTTTCAGACTAGTTATTGGAAATTCCCCCAATTTTCAGCAAATATAAATAAAGAATCGGTAAAATATTCTGCAGAAAATCATGGAAGCTTACCCAATAGTTTTTGAGAAAATCATAGTCAGACTTGACCACTAACTTTTATTAAAAATATTATTATATTTTGTACTGCACCTTTCAAACTAGTTTCTGGAAATACTTCAAATTTTCTGCAAATGTAAACAAATAATTGATTAAAGTTTTTACAAAAAATCATGGAAATTCACCGAATAGTTTTTGAGAAATAAATAATTAGAATTGATCACAAACTTTTACTAAAAATATGCTTTATGTTTTATCCTGTATCTTTCGAAATAGTGAAAATCTTCTGTATTTTCTGGAAGTGTTAATACAGAATTGGTAAAACTTCTTATAAAATTAATGAAAAGTTATGGAAAAGTGTTTGAAAAATTGATCGCAAATTTTCATTAAATAAATTTTGTACTATACCATTAAAACTAGTTTTTGGAAATTTTCCGCAGATGTAAATAAAAAATTGGTACAGCTTCTTACAAAAGCTATGAAAAAGAGGCAAATTGTATTGGATCTAAATGTTATAACAAGCAATATTATAAGACTTAATGATATATTGTTTTAATCGTATTTTATGCAGAATCTGTGTGTTAATTCAACCTTGCACAAATGCTATGTAATTACCATAACATTCAAATAACATATAACATGTAACCTATGGAAGGATCACTGATAGAAACTTCATTTAGTACTAGTAAAACACCGTACATAACATAACATCAATTATAGTAAAAGAAATACCTGAGGCGCTTGGTACCGTAACGCAAACTAAATTTTCACTAAAATTCTTCGGTTTTCATAAAAGGACGACCAGATCATCCTTCAAAAGTTGAATCTTTTACGCTAAAAGTTGTTAGTTCAGTTGGAAATTGGTGGTTTATCCGGAGAACGTTCGTTGAATAACAATACATAAAATTACAGAAATTCATTGAAGAGTTTTTGAGAAATTTGTAATCAACGTTGGTCAGAAACTTTTACTAAAATATGCTTTCTATCTTATCCTGTATCTTTCAAACTAGTTACTGCAAATTCTAGGAACTTTCGACGAAATAACTATGGAATCGATAAAACGTTCTATAAGAAATGATGAAAATTCACCGAACAGTTTTTGGGAAATTCGTGATCAGACTTGATCACAAGCTTTTACTAAAAATATGCTTTACATTCTATACTGCATCTTTCAAACTAGTTATTGGAAATTTTTCAAAAGAATTGCATGAATTGTTGATCTTTTTTGAACACGATACTTCTCACATAGCTGGAAATTTGTGGTTTATTTGGAGAGAATTCGTTGAGTAATAAGGGTGCTTCGTGGTAGTTCAAAATACATGAAGGTCAATTCTTAATGCACATTGAACTTGAACAGAATAACAGCTTTTAGCCTGCTTTGCCTTGCTTGGTAATCTACTGTCCAATTGTGTCCAACAGACACAATTGAACAAAGAATTTGTGTTAGATTTTACTACTTTTTCACTACTACAACTAGTCTGAGAAACTAGACTAGACTCTTACATTCACAAGTGGCACAAGCGTTTTCAGGATGTTTTCATTCAGCTCATACCAAGCAGTTCTTCCGGATGTTTTGGACATGAAATATGTGACAGCAAAATTTTTTGCAAAATCTGCAAAGCTCCTCTAATGGGTCATAGCTGGCGATGAAACATAGGTGTGTGGATATGACGTCAAAACTAAGACCCAATATAATTATAAGGAAGTTTCATACGATTGGTTTGCGTGGTGTGGGGCTGGAATGGTTTAAGGGTTATCTAGAAATTAGGATGCAACAAGTTAAATACAGTAATAAATTATCAGGAAAAGTAATTAAAGAGAGTGGTGTACCTCAGGAGATAGCACTAGGCCCCCTGTTGTTCATTATTCACCTTAAAGATGTTGTGGGATCGATCGGGCACTGCAGGATACAAATGCTTGCTGATAATACGATGCTAAATACGCTGATATTAGTGGGAAAAATTCTGTAAAAGTGGTCTAATGTCTAAATGCAGACCTAAAGTCTTTAAATGAGTGGCTTTGTGATAACAGTATGTGCTTAAATGTTAGTAAACCTAAATATATGGTGATAGGTAATGCTTATAAACTGAAATAGGTAAAAAATGTAATTAATACTGGTATTGACAGCGTAAATCTAGAAAGAGTTATAGAAATTGAATATTTAGGAGCCGTATTAGACGAAAATTTAAATTTAAAAATTCATGCAAATCATATTAGATCAAAAATGTCAAAGAAGATATATTTCTTGAATAGAGTCTCAAAAAAATTTAGTGCATTTGTAAAGATACTATTGTATAAAACTAGCGACGTACCACATATTGATTTTTGTTCCACAATTTTATCTAAATCAGAATGAAATGCAAAAGACACAGAAACTCGAGTGCGGAGCTATGCAGACTATACTCAAACGAGGACTGTGTTAAATGTCTTAAATTTTATGAGCAAAGGGATTTATATAATGTATTAAATCTAGTATATAAAATTAAATATAAACATGTACCAATATATTTATATTACAATCTAAAATATGTTTATAAAGTACATACGCATAGTACAAGATCAGAAGGAGATTGAAAAATGCAATAAATCTAGAATTATATATTAGATTAATCATAAATATAAATTCTAGATTTAATGATAAATCTAGAATTATATCTAGTATTATATATAATTAATGCTAAATAAATAAATTGCTCGTCAGGTTCGATCGAATATGAAAATTCAGCTATGCTACCTGGTTCTGCTACCTGTAAGTAACTACCTGTTCTTCTAATCTTTGAGAAAAATCATAATTTCACACTTTTTCTCAAACCTCGTACGTAGTAAAGTCCCAAAATGTTTTGAACTCCACTAATTCTAGAGAAGTCCAGACTTCTCGTGCCATCATATGCAATAAACATATTTTAGATAATCATTTTTAACACCAACGCCATCTATATTTGAACCTAAAAAGTTCTGACATAATTGCATTTCAAGATGACGATTACTTGAATAGCTTTTAATGTCTATTAGTTCCAATGTCGTAGAGTAATACTTTCCAAATTTATTGATAATAATCTGAGGAACCTTTTTGCGCGTTCAATAGACAATTATAGAACGAATATATTCACGAACCCAATATCAGAGGGATATTGTGTTCGTGAGCAAACGAGGTTATGTTTACAAGGGCTACAAAACCACATGTGAATCAGAAAAGAACATCAATGTCTTTGTTTTTCATCGCTCCTGATGATGCTAACTTGGTTAGCGAAACGTGCGTCAAGCATCCTCTCTACAAATTTTGGCGTAGTGGTGACTTAGTTTTACTTTGTTACAAGCCAGATTTTTTCTATGGGGATACATAAAAGGATTTGTCTACAATACGGCTCCAACAACATCACACGATAGAGAACCAATGAACATATATTTCTGAAATTTTGGCAATAGGCCTAGGTAAACATGAGCTCTCTTTTTAAAATATTTTTAAAATGATGGTACTTCCGGTTCTACCGGAAGTTGATAGCAACTTTCTTATTTCAAATGGAATAATCATTTTTTCTATTTTTTTCTGATTTAGTATTAAATTCAAAATCTTTTTTGTACAGGATATGTTTAACTTTTTTGCAATCGTTTTCGAGATATTAACTTTTTTCGCTAAAATTCAGCCTTTTAAATACACTTTTAAAAAAATCGAAATCAACAATTAAACTCAATCAAATTTGATCTAGTTTTTTTTTGGTAATAGCCGAAGTAACGAATTTTGTAAAAATCTAAATTTCATACCGGTCGTACATACAGGGTGCCGGAAAATAATTTTCGAATTTGAACTACACTAAAATACAAAAAAAAACATTTTTTTTTCAAATAGCACCACCCTACTTTTTTTACACGATTAGAGCCACAATCCAAGTTGAAACAATTTACTATCTAAAACTCTTTTTCTAGAATGCATAGTTTTGAAGTTATTAGCAAAAAAGTATTTTTTTACTATTATAATAAGATACATAAGCGTGCTTTGAAAATTTTAGAAACCGTAGCAACTGACAACTGTTGAAATTATTGTGAATGTAATGAGAAAAGTTGTCTACTAGAGCAAAAATAATGGATTATTATTATTATTGTTATTATTACTTACAAGATCGAGGCTGTCAATAATTTCAACGGTTGGCAGTTGCTATGGTTTCTAAAACTTTCGAAGCATGCTTGTGTATCTTATTATAATAGTAGAAAAAAATACATTTTTGCTAATAACTTCAAAATTATGCATTCTAGAAAAAAAGTTTTAGATAAGATAGTAAATTGTTTTAATTTGGATTATGCATCTACTCGTGTAAAAAAAGTAGAGTGCTAGGGGGCTATTT
>JAWQRM010000536.1:0-21693 GCA_033557675.1 Coptodactyla brooksi | reverse complement strand
TGCCCCTATACCTGCCTCGATCCTTTTTGATCTAGTAGGTAGAAGGTGGTAAAATTATAATAATCATTATTAATTTTTTTCACTATTTTTTGTACGGATTCTTCTGGAATTTATGTAGTTCACCTGCCTTCCTATTTTTCAGGCACATTACCTTACCAGGAGAGTACACAGTGGCGGGTACGCAAGCTCTTTACGAGAGGGAAAACGAATTGGAGAAAATCCGAATCCCGGGCCCGATAAAGGAACCGATTTTGGTATACGTAAGTCGTCGGACGCTCAAATTGAAAAACTGTGTTAACATTAAGCGGCGCGGGCTTTCGAAAGTTATGTTTAGCGCCCGGCCCCGCATGACCCCCCCTCTCGACAGTTATTATTTGCTTTCAGCGGTCATTTGCATTTACATTGCGTTTCGCGCTCGCGAAATCGAATTATGCACCCGTATTTACCGGCCCATAATATTCAAATGCCCGCGGGGCAGTAAATTCCCGGAAGGAATTAGCGATTTTCGAGAGAAAAACCCCGGTAGTTGATTCGCAGCGTGATTCAATTAAACAAAGTGCGTCTCCGGGGGAACGTTTAATTCGGATGGGAGTTCCCGAAAAACAACGGGACCAGCGTATCCGCGAACTTTTCTCCGGGGCTATTTTGTAATCTCCGTTGATGATTTAATTGAAAAACGTTGGTAATTAAATCGCGGAAGCTGGAATAGCAATACAAAGGCTACAGACAAAGAAAGTTAAGTCTGAAAGTTAACTACACTATGAATTGCATTCTGAATAGTCTATTATTAATCTAGCGTCGCTTATATACTAATTTATTGAGGTGACTGTGCTGCCGCCTCAGCACCTTTCGGTGGGTCACGGTTAGCGTTTATTGTTCGCTGCATTTTCGACCTGCTAATGACAGAAAGTGTTTGACACTTCGTTTTATCGACTGATCCCTATTTTGTAATCTCCGTTGATAATTTAGTTGAAAAACGTTGGTAATTAAATCGCGGAAGCTGGAATAGCAGCGCAAAAGCTACAGACAAAGAAAGTTAAGTCTGAAAGTTATGAATTGCATTCTGAGTAATCTATTATTAACCTAGCGTCGCTTATATATTAATTTATTGTAGTGACTGTGCTGCCGCCTCAGCACCTTTCGGTGAGTCACGGTTAGCGTTTATTGTTTGCTGCATTTTCGACCTACTGATAACAGAAAGTGTTTGACACTTCGATTTATCGACTGATCCCCTTAATCCCCAGATAATCTTCCGGGGCAAGGCGAAAAATCCGGGCGTGAAGTACCAGTACACCCTGTCGAGGTACGGGGACCCCGAAAGGCGCCTGAAATACGAGTGGAAGCTGACGGATTGGGCGCAGTGTTCGGTGACGTGCGGCGGGGGAAAACAGTTCCGCAAGGCGATATGCAGGGAGTCCCTGACGGGTCCCGTGACGTCATTCGACGACGCGGCCTCGGCGATCGTCGACGAATCCTTCTGCGAACCCGACACGAGGCCGCTCACCGAGGAGAGGAAGTGCAAGGACGAGCCTTGCCCCTCGCACTGGTGGCTCGGACCGTGGCAATCTTGTCCTGTCACCTGCACGAGCAAGGTGAGTTTGAAAAGTCCAATTAACGTCGGGAAACGAGAGGAAATAGAGCGAACGCGGTTAATTGGTAAGGCAAACTGGTAATTAGTTCGTACGTCACAAGTAATAAAAGAAACCAACACTTTAGGACACCAAGATTTTATGATTTTGTGAAAGCCTGGTATTGTATACATTGTGTGTATGTTATATATATATATAACATACACATAACACATGGAAATTACAAAGAAGAAGGGGAATAATAACAAGAAAAATTTAGAGATAATAAACAACTTGAGTAAAAAAATATACTTTTGAATTTATCTGGGCTTAACAATGACTGAAGGTGGACATGAGAGAACAGAAATATGTATATATATATATATATATATACGTTTTTTCTTCATTCACCAATTGGTGGGGTAATTTCGATTTAAAATCAACGTTTAAAAATGGTGAAGGCGCCTACATGATGCACTTTTTCCTTCGCGTAAGCTCTGACCAACGTTTTAATAAATTAAAACAAAACAGTAATCTAATGTTAAATTTCTAATTTGATAGTCTCATTGCCCCCAAACATTTCTGTCCTTTCCACTATTCTTTCCTGTATTTCTGTCCTCTCCTGTCCATTTTCGGTCATTGTTAAGCCCAGATAGTTATATTTATTAATTATACATAATTATTTGTATAATTATTTGTTATTGTATATGCAAATAAATGTAAAAATTTCATACATGGATACGGACTTTATGAAATTGTCATAAATAGCGCAAGAATTATACAGTATAGAATTACACAGTACACTTAACTCCAAAGATTAGTGACCATGCAATAATAATAGTTACAGTATCGCCAATTGTAGTCGATTATAATGAACACACAAAATAGTAGAATATATTATAAGACTTATAAGAGTATAAAAATATAATAGAATATAAAAAAATATGAAAACAATAAATGAATAAACAGTAATATAATAAATAAAATGAAAGAGAGAGAGATACTAAATACCAAGCTTGTAAAAATTGAGAAAGAAAGATATTTTCAGTACTACATGAAAATAAAGGAAATGTTTACTGAACATTTCCTGTGGAAAAATATGAAAACTTTTCTACAAAAAGAAAACAGAAATAGTTAACTTTGATAATACATTAGTACATGATGAACAGGATATAGCTGACCGTTTTCATTTTTATTTTATTGAGAGTATAAGTGAGGCTTTTCGTAAAATTAAAAAGTACCATAATTATGATTGTGTCATTGAAAATATTGAAACTACAAAGGAGTTCTCCAGGTTTGAAGAGAATTAAGACTTAAAATCTTTAAATATATGACTTTGTGATAACAGTATGTGCCTAAATGTTAATAAAACTAAATATATGGTGATAGGCAATGCTTATAAACTGGAACAAGTAAAAAAAGTAACGAATATTAGTATTGACAATGTAAACACAGAAAGAGTTACATAAATTAAATATTTAGAAACCATATTAAACGAAAATTTAAATTTTAAAGGTCATGCAAATTATCTTAGATCAAAAATGTCAAAGAATTTTATGCAAAAGATACAGAAAGTCTTATGTAGTGTATTGAGTCTAGTATATAAAATTAAATATAAACATGTACCACCATATTTATATAACAATATAAAATATGTTTATAACGTACAAAAGCATAATACAAGATCAGAAGGCAATAAATAAAATGTGCAATAAATCTAAAATAATTCAGAGCATATTTTTAAATGAATTTGCAAATATGTTTTAGGAAACTTAATATAATTTATAGAATATATTGAAATTGCATTAAAACTTATTTGAAAAATTATGTATTACAAATTATGTATTGTATATGGGTAATGCTAAATAAATGACTAACTTCAATTTTTAGATTTTGAATTTTTACATTAGATTATTGTTTTGTATTTTTCTCTTAAAAACTGATAAAAAGCTTGTTATTTTAATAAGATATCCTATTGGCATTTACACAGAAAAAAATTAATATCTCTGTAAGGAGTTGATCGATTTAAAAACAAAAAAAAACACTGTCGTATAGAAAATAAAAGAGTTTTTCAATGAGGTACCACTGGAAGTCCCCTTCAAAATAAAGCTTGAGGTTTTTCTTTCTTTTTCAATTTTTTTTTGTATTTCTAATCATTTTAATCAATCTACTACCTAGTAAATTATAGTAGATATTAAAGTAGAAATATCACTTTGCAAACGTATGTTGGTTGCTCTAAATGTAAAATACTGGCAATAAAGTATTGACACATATCAAAATGACAGATACTAAGTTGACAAGTAACTGTCAAATTTGACAGCTCAAATTCATATTCTTTTAAATCTTTACGTGACAGATTTTGTAACCAATTGTCCAATTTTCCAAGCAAAATATCTGCAAAATTTTCTTATATATTTATTATATATATATATATATATATATATATATATATATATATATATATATTAATTTAATGGCATAACCATTAGTAATAAAGATACTATGAAGTTCAAACAAGTGATTATGTGTTGAAAAATGCATTTAGGCTCTTTAGACAGTACATGAATCACTGGAGGAATTTTGGGAATTCCCTAAAGCAGTTTCACCAAGAAAATAAGCAGTGTAAGACAGTTTAAAGCAATCGAAGGATGAATTATTTGCTCACCAACGTCTTCTATGTATTTAATGATTTTTTTTTAAATGTAAAATATCGTAGTCATTTTGCGGAATAACCGAACATATGGTTCAGAATGACAGATTATGCATTCTATCGACTGGAAATGAAACTAAATGACATTACAGGTATCTACAATTGCTAGAAGTCAAACTGCAAGTTTAAAATCGATTTTGTGGTTCATATTTAAAGAATGTTCAACCAACATCAGATAGCTTTGATACAAAAGCTATCTTTGTTAGATAATATCCTATAATTTTACATGTACAAATGTCAAATTTAAAGAAATTTCACGAAATAAGCCAAAAGGCGGTTTGGAATGACAAGGTGTGCAATCTATTGGTTGGAAGTAGAAGTAAATGACATTACAGGTTTCTAGATTTTGTAGAAATCGATTTAGAAAGCTACAGAAGTATGTGTCAGTCTAAGAGATCAAGTTTTATTACAACTATTTCTCCTGTTAAGAACATTCCATTAAAAGCATGTACCTGTAAATGTGTAAACGAAAATTATCATATAAATACAGATTCATTTCAATAATCAGCTTTACTAAATATTATTAAAACAAACGATAACGCTCCGTATGAATATTAATTAATATCGTGGATTTAAATACTGCTTAATCAGCGTAATTGCTAGTGATTCTATTCGAATTGATATGGATTTAATAAGCCTACAAGTTATAAATAGAAAATATTGAAGAGATTATTATTAAAAGCAATTTTTACAATAAGAAATAATTACCACTTCTACATTATAACATATAACACAAACTATAGTCTATTTTCTGTAATAACCATACAGTTAAGGGTAGTTTTCTGCATTGCCGACCTATACAATCGATAAAACGAAAACTTTACAGTTTTCTGGTTTCAGGGGGTAAAACAGTATTTGAGAAGAAGCGTAATGTGTGTAGACAGACAAGAGATGGCGCTGTCGGACAAATTTTGCGATCCCGGAACCCGCCCTTCGGAGTACAAACCCTGCGGTCCCCTGCCCCTGTGTCCCGAAGAGAAAAGATGAAACTTTTCGTACTTAATTAGCCCTTAAGGGAACTTCCAAAACCGAATTTTCGAGAGATTTATGTCACATTTTCGTTTACGTTGATATTAATATAAATATACGTATTAACTGTGTAGGTAATGTTAATAATAATCAAAGAAGAAGACTGAATTTTCTGGTGTAAAGAATGATATTACGATTACTGTTTTTTTTTTATTTATAATTAATTAAATTAATAACAGAGAGTACATAATTAAACGTTAGAAGTAGTACTTAAGTAAAAAAAAATAACACCCTAACGTAATAATAATAATTGTAAAGTCAGATAAACACCTTACGCACTATAATTATTAATTGATTAATTAAATATACACGTGTACTAATAACGACGCTTTTTTTATTAATTAATAATTCGCAAAGCCGCCCCACATCAAATGTAATAATGGAATTCTTCAAAGATGTTACCGTCACTTCTAAAGCCGAAAAATGGTAAGAATATTCACTTAGCAAACACAAATACAGTTACAGTTACGTTACTTACAAAAATATTTCTAAAAGCATGTCTTTTATTAAAGATTTTCCTGTATACATACAAGCAGTTACAGCCGAGAAAAGTCGTGCGTAATTGGTCATGTCGTAAATATAAATTACTTTATTACGTCTTGGCAAATCAATGTGTTTATGGTTGCCATTCAGCACACCTTTGGGTACTTTCTGCATTAGAATTTTAACGTAAACAGCTTGGTACTGGAAAAATAAGCCATGAACAGCAGAGGTGGGATTTACGAAAATATATATCACCACAAAATTAGCTCCTATTGGAAACGTTAAGTATCTTTTCTTCCTTGAAAATATACAGGAATCTTTGTAGGTAGATTGTAAATTATTTACATGTGACAGCTCTATCCATATTAACGATAAAATGATAGATTTCGAGACTAAGCTCATTATATTATGCTTTAACTACATACAGACAGTATACTGCATGGATATAGTTATTAATTTTACTTATAATATGATCATTGGGTGCAACTAAGTCGATATGAACTGATAAATTGAAATGTATCGGTTGGAAAATGAACCTGCAAGTTTTGTTTGAAATATTCATTCATGTTAAAGTGCTTATTGCACGTAATGGTGCATACTTAGAAGGATGTTAATCTCCTTACAGTACAGATGTAGTTACTGGTAATATCGGTGTACTGTTACTTTACCATTGTGGCCAATGCAGTTTGCAACTTAAACCCACTAGTAAAGGTACCAAGTGTACCTCTCCGATTTTGATAAACTTTTTTGCATTATTTCAGAAACTTTATGGAATTAAGTTTAATGTCGCATTGTATTTAAATTAAAAATTGTTTGCCATATTAGAATAGAATATAAAAAAGTGATATGATACATACAAGCAGTAACAGCCGAGGAGGGTCGTGCGTAATTGGTCATGTCGTAAACTAATGTATTTATGGTTGCCAATGTACGCACGTGATTATAAATAAAACTTTAAAAATGAAATTACGTCTGTATACTTATCACTGGTTCTTCTTTCAGAGGAGGCACCATTTGACAACACATTTTTAAAATTACAATTGGGGCTTGGCAAAAACCCACTATAGTATGCATATTGGAAGACATGGGTATGACGTCGATAAAGCATTCAATGTGTGGAAAAAGGGTCTAAGCCCAATAAGTCCTGAAATATGGTCGAGAACAATTATACACACTGTTAAAATAACTGAAGATTGAGGGGAAAGGGAAGTCCACATTGTAGTAATTATAATTGTTCTATGAGGAGATTGCCTCTAGTCAGTATTGCGGTAGGGTCACGAGGACTAGCGGTTACGTTGACGCTGCCCGAAAGGGATGTGCGGCATGATGCGCAAAGCGCAGTTCTCGTGGAAACTCCCTACGTCAACGCGTCGCAAGTGCTTTATATTTTATGCTGTATCTTCCAAACTAGTCTCTGAAAATTCCCAAAATGTTGAACATATATAACTAACGGATTAATAAAGTTTCAACAACTAATCTTTCAGAAGAACCAAATCGTGGACCAACGACAACGCCCTCTATTGGTTACTAGCGGAACAAGAGAAGAAGACAGTTACATTTCAAACATCAAACCAGAACGAACCGTTACAACATGAATAAGCATAACAATATCTGTGATTAATTATGTCAACTGTGAGACAGGTTACCCTGAAAGGATTAAAACACAGCCAAAAGTTGCAGTAGAAATCAGAAATTGGGTAATAATAATTATAAAATCAGATAAACCACCGTTTTCCTTTTATTATTAATTAATAATTCATAAAGCTTCCCCACATCAAGTCCAATAACGGATGGGGACATTGTTCCAGCAAACTTTCCTCGCAGAAAGTTTCCCCAAAATTGTTACTTCCGATTTCCAAGTCACCCTCACTTCTAAAACCGAAAAATGGTGGGAATATTTACTGGATAAACACGAATTTACAATTACGGTTAGTTCACTTACAAAAATACTTCCGAGAGCATGTCCTTCACTAAAGATTTTCCTTTGGATGGGACGAATTGCTTGGCCTCGCAGACAATTCGCTTCACGCAAGCCGTCCCATTCAGACCGTACCTGAAATGAACGTGGGAAAATATTAGAAAAACAAAACTTAGTTTACTAGTTCGCCCAGTTTAACGGTTAGTTATTTTATACCGATCTAGAGACGTGGAAATGTCCTCGAATAACTGTCTCCTGTGCACGCGATGCCCGTGCTTGAATTTTCGAAACAGACTTGTGTCTGAGGGTAAGGGATGCGGACAATCGAATTCGTGCAACCATTGGACACCTTTAGGTACCCTTTGGAGCAGTATCTTTACGTAGACCACCGTGTACTGAAATTATTATTAGAATTTTCCGGACCGAACGGTTTACGTTTGCAACCGTATTTTCTGTTGCGGGAACCTACCACGAAGTTCGCTCCTTTCGGAAACAGTAAGTACCTTCGTTTCCTAGTTAATATCCCCCCATCCTTCCGGGTGCTTTGACAGTGAAAACAGCACTGATCCAAACAGATCAACCCCAAATACGCCAGCGTGAATATTTTCGAATTTAGAAGCATCGCAAACGCGTCTGGGTACTGAGCAAGTTTAATTGGGATGTGAAGATTTTGTACCCACCTTTGTTTATAATACCAATTTATAAACCGTTGTCTTTCGCTACCATCTTAATGGCGAGCTAATATTTATGTTTACATGACTTATATCAATACACTTTGGTGCATTAGATACTTCTATTTCTTTCTTAATATGTACAGCACTGAAAATTCGTTACCCGTCCAAAGATGTTGCCACGTTTTCGAGAAAATGCCTCCTCTGGATTTTGTGTCCATGCTTGAACCTTCTGAACAACGTGGTATCTGGCGGTAACGGAAAAGGGACGTCAAACTCCGTTAGCCACTGTACACCTCTCGGCACAGTTTTCACGAGAACCTTGACGAAAACTGCCTGATACTGGAACAGTACGCGATGAACGAAACGGATAGGATTTTTCGACATCTATGCCGTTATTAAAAGTTATCACCACAAAATTGGCTCCCATGGGAAACACCAAATATCTCTTTTGTCTCGAGAAGATGCCGGCATCCTTTTGGGTGGATTGAGAACTGGTGCAATGGCAACCTTGCAACAGCAACGACAAAAGAATATATCCCAGCAACAAGTCCATTATTATTATATTTTTTCCAGCCAAGACGAACCGGTTAACACTACCGGTTAAAAATCGAATGTACAGAGTTTATATCAATACATATTCGTTTATGTTGAACTGTTTATTTTGCACGTTAATCGAAGTACAATACCATCGCTAACATCCGTGTACTGTTACTTTGCTGTCGTATCAAGTACGGTACTGGAAACTTCGTGATTCATGGATGAAAGATTTTTTTCATAAGCATTTAAAAAGTACTTTACGGACTCACCCATCGAGCGCCACGACTAGCTGTTCCTTGACGACGTCTCTTTGTTCCACGTGCCTCTTAATCTTCTTGAAAAAAGATCTGTGCAGATCCAAGGTGTGGGGCAAGTCGAAAGGGACAACAAATTCTACATTAAACTGTATACCGGGCGGAGCGTTTTGCATTAGATTTTTAACGAAGCTCAGCGTCACCTGAAATACGTGTCGTTGAATTACGATAATTATACGACGTAAAATAACGCGTACCGCGAAATTACTACCCTCCGGGAATAATAAATACCTTCTCTTTCTCGACAGAACGTCGCCAACGTCTTTCGTACAGACATTGACTGGCGAGGAAAATTCGAAACACCACAATGCGATGATAAGAGACGCAGTCGCGTACCAAGACATTCCCTGACGTGGATTCCTTTCCATAATGTATCGTAACTGTGAAGAAAAATATGTTTCTTCTAGCGCTGGGGAAACAATTAACTTTAAACCCGTTAATCTAATCTGTTAATTTTCTAGAGCTAATTATGCCTAATTAATGATGGCTGTTTCGTGGTAAATAAGTAAACAAAATGGTAAACCGTTAGCTTGAACTCAGTGTTATCTATATATCAATGAATACTATCTAATAAAACGATATTTATAGTAAGAGGTTTGGTTACTGACCACCTCCTCCTGCCCATAAAACACAGAGAAAGTTATTCATTCCTTGCTGAAAGTCAGTAAAAGACATTCATCAATATAATTTCGTTGATTATTTAACTTTTATTAACTTATTTAACTCTATTTAAGAACACGTAAGGAAAGCTAAAATATGATGATTTAACCCAACTTACCTCTATACCAAGTTGTACCCCTGAGAAGTTATAACCCTTCGAAAGTGAAGTTTAAATTTTCATAAATAATTAATATCTCGATAATACTTCAACTTAGAAAACCCAAATTTGGTAAACGTTCTGAGTGTACTAAGGACATTTATCTTTTTCTAAATAGAAGTCAGTTAAAGAATTTTAAAATACTTCAAATACAAGTCACAGGAAAAATCCGAAATTGCTATTTTGGGATGCAGGTATTCTGCAGGTATAGCATTCTGCAGGTATAGGCAAATGTTTAAAATTAGTATCTGGTGGAACTACTTCACTAATAATATCAGTACAGTGGCCATTCCAAAAATCCAATAATGGTAATGATTTGGATCCAGTATTTGGAAAATATACGTTTTGTAGCTAATTCTTCGTGTCTTCTGAAGTTAGCTTTCCAGACTTTGATGCCAAAACGAATATATTATCTGCTTTGAACATTGTATTTACTATCCTCGGTCCAAAGGTGCCAGAGGTTTCTTCTATCATATCCATAGATATGATAAAAGAATCATTTAAGGTTCTTCCTGAATGGAATTCCAAATTAAAACCACTCTGATCTGAAGTATAAGTATCCTCAGGACCATATATTTCGATTTGTTTGCTTTGTCTGTTTTACAAATTCTTCAGCTAATGTTTTCACACCGTCGACATTTTCTATTTGTCTTTGAGATACAAATTTTGTAATTTTTCTACCCACCAACCTATTCGCTTTTTTAAAGTGTTGCATCCACACACGAGATGCTTTGAATTGTTGAGGAGATAAATTCTTTTCATTTTTAGCTCGTGTAACCCATCTGCGGATATCGATGTCATGTAGAGGCAATTTGTTGTCTACGGCGGCTCTGGCTTGGTTAATAACAAATTCTGTAATTTCTGCCAATTTTTCTCGGTATGTCCCTTTTGCCTTAATACACATCGCCCATCTTCGTAAGTGTTTATTTGATGTTACTTTTCGGTATTTATTTTTCACAATTTCTAGTTTCAAATATCTTTTTTTTCCACTTGTCCAGTAATTTACTGCCGCCAATTTATAATCTTTCTTCTTCTGCTAAATTTTCGTTTGTATCCTCGTCTTCAATAATATATTGACCGTCATTAATTGTGGTGGATGTGTCGAAATCTAACAACAGTCTCGTTTTCAAATTGCATATTATAATCCTCCATACTTTCCATTAAAATTTGCTGTACTCTTTCCTTCAAATTCACTTCTGCTTGATTCACTGGAGTCCCGGGAATATTAAAAAAATTAAAAATGTTTAGTAGCAAATTTAGAATGTTAAGTGGATTGATTCGAACCATTCTTTCTGTCTGTTGTTTTGAAAGTGAAATCTGCCAAGTAACCAGCGATTCATTTATACTAGACGGACCAGTTCAAATTAACATGGATCGTAGTTGCATAGTGTAACGTTTAATGCATTCCCAACTTCTTTTAGGAGCGACCGAAATATGGGATGTTTAACCATTTTTTATGTCTGTTGCCTTTAGACTTGTGCTAAACAAATATTTATTTATATACCTCTTCTCTATTTTATTATTTAAAGAAAAGAAGGATAATTTAGTCCACGTAACAGTGATAGAGAGATTTTTAAAAAAGAATACTGATAAATATTTAAAAATGTTCGATAGTAGTTTTCCTTTTTGAGATGTTAGCGAAAATATACTTTCCACCGCCAATTTTTAACCCTTAGAAATCCCTTCAAAGGTTTTTACTTCACGTATAAACTATAGTTATGGACAGGTTACTCTGAAAAGTTAGAAACACAGCCAACTTTACTTTTAATTTCAAGCACATTTCCACTTCTCCAGCATACTTTCTACAAGTAAAACTACAGACGCACAAAGAATTACAGTAGAAATTAGAAGCTAATGAAACATCCTAAGGGTAATAGTAATTATAAAACCGGATAAGCCACTCTTTTTCCTTTTATTATTAATTAGTGATTCGTAAAGCTTCCCCACATCAAGTCCAACAACGGATGAGGACATTGTTCCAGCAAGCTTTCCTCGCAGAAAGTTTCCTCGAAAATGTTACTTCCGATCTCCAAGTCACCCTCACTTCTAAAACCGAAAAATGGTGAGAATATTTACTGGATAAACACGAATTTACAATTACGGTTAGTTCACTTACAAAAATACTTCCGAGAGCATGTCCTTTACTAAAGATTTTCCTTTGGATGGGACGAATTGCTTGGCCTCGCAGACAATTCGTTTCACGCAAGCCGTCCCATTCAGACCGTACCTGAAATGAACGTGGAAAAATATTAGAAAAACAAAACATAGTTTACTAGTTCGCCCAGTTTAACGGTTAGTTATTTTATACCGATCTAGAGACGTGGAAATATCCTCGAATAACTGTCTCCTGTGCATGCGATGCCCTTGCTTGAATTTTCGAAACAGACGAGTGTCCGGAGGTAGGGGATGCGGAAAATTGAATTCGTGAAAGAATACGGTGTTTTTAGGTACCCTTTGGAATAGCCACTTGACGTAGACCACCGTGTACTGAAATAATTATCAGAATTTTCCGGACCGAACGGTTTACGTTTGCAAGTGGAATTTCCTATTGCAGGAACCTACCACAAAAGTTGCTCCTTCCGGAAACATTAGGTACCTTCGTTTCCTAGTTAATATCCCCCCATCCTTCCGGGTACTTTGACAGTAAAAACAACACTGATCCAAACAGATCAAACCCAAACACGCCAACGTGAATATTTTCGAATTTAGAAGCATCGCAAACGTTTCTGGGTACTGAGACAGTTTAATTGGGATGTGGAGATTTTGTATCCACCTTTGTTTATAATACTAATTTATTAACCGTTTTCTTTCGCTGCCGTCTTAATGGTGAGCTAATATTTATTTTTATACGACTTGTATCAATACACTTTAGTGCATTAGACACTTCTATTTCTTTTTTAATAAGTACAGCACTGAAAATTCGTTACCCGTCCAAAGATGTTGCCACGTTTTCGAGAAAATGCCTCCTCTGGATTTTGTGTCCATGCTTGAACCTTCTGAATAACGTGGTATCCGGCGGTAACGGAAAGGGAACGTCAAACTCCGTTAGCCATTGGACACCTCTCGGCAGTTTTCACGAGAACCTTGACGAAAACGGCCTGATACTGGAACAGTACGCGATGGACGAAACAGGTAGGATTTTTCAACATCTATGTCGTTATTAAAAGTTATCACCACAAAATTGGCTCCCATGGGAAACACCAAATATCTCTTTTGTCTCGAGAAGATGCCGGCATCCTTTTGGGTGGATTGGGAACTGGTGCAATGGCAACCTTGCAACAGTAACGACAAAAGAATACATCCCAGCAATAAGTCCATTATTATTATATTTTTTCCAGTCAAGACGAACCGGTTAACACTACCGGTTAAAAATCGAATGTACAGAGTTTATATCAATGCATATTCGTTTATGTTCAACTGTTTATTTTGCACGTTAATCGAAGTACAATACCATCGCTAACATCCTTGTACGGTTACTTTGCTGTCGTATCAAGTACGGTACTGGAAACTTCGTGATTTATCGATGAAAGATATTTTTCATAAGCATTTAAAAAGTACTTTAGGAACTCACCCATCGAGCGCCACGACTAGCTGTTCCTTGACGACGTCTCTTTGTTCCACGTGCCTCCTAATCTTCTTGAAAAAAGATCGGTGCAGATCCAAGGTGTAGGGCAAGTCGAAAGGGACAACAAATTCTACATTAAACTGTATACCGGGCGGAGCGTTTTGCATTAGATTTTTAACGAAGCTCAGCGTCACCTGAAATACGTGTCGATGAATTACGATAATTATACGACATAAAATAACGCGTACCGCGAAATTACTACCCTCCGGGAATAATAAATACCTTCTCTTTCTCGACAGAACTTTGCCAACGTCTTTCCTACAGACATTGACTGGCGAGGAAAATTCTAAACACCACAATGCGATGATAAGAGACGCAATCGTGTACCAAAATATTCCCTGACGTGGATTCCTTTCCATAATTTATCGTAACTGGGAAGAAAAATATTTTTCTTCTAGCGCTGGGGAAACAATTAACTTTAAACCAGTTAATCTAATCTGTTAGTCTTCTAGAGCTTATTGTGCCCAATTAATGATGGCTATTTCGTGGTAAATAAGTAAAAAAAGGGTAAACCGTTGCCTTAAACTCAGTATTATCTAAATGTCCATGAATACTATCTTATAAAGCTATATTCATAGTAAGAGTTTTGGTTACTAATCACCTCCTCCTACCCATAAAACACAGAGAAAGATATTCATTCCGCACTGAAAGTCAGTAAAAGTCATTTATCAATATAATTTCACTGATTATTTGACTTTTATTAACGTATTTAACTTTATTTAAGAGCATGTAAGGCTACATGCTCTACAGCTAAAATATGATGATTTAACCCAGCCCCAGCCCCTCAAAATCATAAATAATTAATATCTCAATAATGCTTTAACTTAGAAAACCCAAATTTGGTAAACGTTCTTACATTTATCCTTTTGTAAATAGAGGTCAGTTAAAGAATTTTAAAGAGTTGATTGGGGATAATGCACCCTTAAATTGCAACAGAATTTTTTAGCCTGCGGGCGGATTTAATAAATTATTATTCTAATTTTATGGGAAATTTAATTTTAAAACTTTTTTTTACTTTTGTTTTTCCTATCTCTTACGGTTACCGAGAAAATCGAAGAAATAACATCGACGACAGTCATTTGTTTTTTAAAGCTTTCGGTTGTTTTTTGGTATATCTCGGAAACCAAAAGAGGTAACCCCATCGAGTTTGGGCTCGTTTTAAAGGAGTTTTCATAAGAAATTGACTGAGACGCATTTCGTCTTGATGCGATTGAAATGAATTTTTGCGAAATTGTTACAGTTGCGTCCGACGGCGGTAAGTTGGCGTTAGTTAAGTACCGCAATCGGATGGAGTGCATTTCCCTTCGAAGCGATCCCGAAGAATCGATCGGACGCGGGAAATTCAACCGGAAAATCGCGTAAGCTAATTACCGGTTCGATTTTGAAACGCTGGAAGTCCGATAGGAAATATGCGCGATTGAGTTAACTGGAATTCGACGGCTGGGCGTCCTGGCAGTCGCAAATATCCCGGCAAATCCAAACTTGCGAGTCCTCCGGTTGATTCAATTATCGAAATTCAATTGCGGGGGCCAAAGCTTCGGTACCCGGGGCCGATTTTTCCGCGTTTGCTTTCGAATGCGGGTCTTTTTAAACTTGTCCACGACGGCGTGTTGTTTCAAGTTTTCCGCAAACGGTTTCCCCAAGTTTCGGGGCACATCCTGCGCTTTCAATTGATAAGGACACAGTAAAAAGTGTTGTCACATAAGTTTTTCTTAAACTCGGTTGATAAGTACACACCGGCGCCTCCACCAATCTTAAATTTCCCATATGTTTGAACTGTCAATGAAAAAACATCGATAACGACCATCAAAAATTGCAATTCTTTCATTGGACTTCGTCATACGTTATGAAATTTTCTATTGCGGCCCTGGCAACAATAAATCACGCCGATATGGCAAAACTGTTACCATAAATCTCCCTTTACGAAATAATGTGTAACCGGATGACACCGGTCCGAGCTAACCTTTTAACTTCTTTGACATATTTGCCACGAAACACAGTAATAATTAATTAGGCACCTTTCGGGACTTTCAAATGATAAGTACACTGTAAAAGTGTTCGAAGGGTTGGTACGCTGCGATTAACTTTCTCTTGCCCTAACCCTGCTTGAAAAGTACACACTGGTACTTCACCAATTTCAAAATTTGACTGTAAATCAAAGTAAACATAAGTAATTAATTTTAAAAATATTTTGAAAAAAAAACGATCTCTATATCCCATTCAATTCCTTATTAAAAATCCTTTACAACGATACCAAACTCGATGGGGTTACCTCTTTTGGTTCCCGAGATATACCAAAAAACAACCGAAAGCTTTAAAAAAACAAATGCCTGTCGTCGATGTTATATCTTCGATTTTCTCGGTAACCATAAAAGATAAATATATCGTGTTGCATATCAAATTAAAGGATTTTTTGCGAGGAATCCAAAAAGATCTGTTTCGATAACGAAATATCAAATCTAACAAAATTGTCCGAATAGAAACTTGTTAATGTCAAATTCCTGCTCGTGTCCATCATCCACGTCATTAAAGGTTAAAAACTAAAACTACTTCAGAAATCTTATCCGCCCGAAGGCGTTTTAATATTTAAAATGCCCAAAGATTTATGTTAATTATTTACGTTATTAATCGTCACGAAGGAAGGATGCAACGTAATACGCAATCCGGATTAATAAATTCGAGCTGTCTTTGTGGGGGCCGAAGGGCTGCCCAACTGCCGTCGAAATTTTGTGCACTCGATATAAATCACCTTGTGCATAATGTTAATTCTGCGGTTGCAGTAATTTGTTTAGCGCTGAACATTCCCTGAGAAGTTGCTGGCAGAAATTCAATTAAAAGCCCATTATGTACCGTCTCAAGTTTACCCCTGGCAAAACTTTCGGAGTATGCTGACAAGCGGACGGATAGTTTTGGGGACGAAACTAAATGCAATTTCCTGAAATATATTTTTTTTTTTGTGTAAATGCGAAAGTTACGTATTTTACTTATGTTTTAAGATGTCTTTCGCAACCCTGCACTTAAGAAATTGTCGAAATCTTTTCTCTGTCTTTAATTTTTATTATTATTATTATTGATTTTGCAGAAAAATTTATTAAAACATACCAATAATATTAGTTACCTTTTATGCTAAATTTGCTTTGAACCTGGGGTTTATGATTTGAACTCCAGTGCAAGTTTTACATTTTGACAATTAGTAATATAAATAATTCATAAAATTTTTATAAAACTCTGATATCCAAACAGATCTTTTTAGATTCTTCATAAAAAATCCTTTAATTTGATATGTTACACTCCATAGTTATATTTTATAGTTACGTGGAAAATCTAAGAAATAACATAGGCGATTTTCATTTGTTTCTTAAAAGTTTCGGCTACTTTCGGGTATATCTCGGGAAGAGAAAATCGAAGAAAACCATATACGATATTCACTTGTTTTTAAAAGCTTTTGGCTGCTTTAATTAATATCTCGAAAAATAACAGAGATAAACGTATCGAGTTCGGACTTACTTCGAGGGATTTCTAATGAGGAATATAATGGGATTTATCGCAAATCAATACAACTAAACTTTTACGTTAATTGCATGTTCCTTTTACAAATTTTACTTCGAATTAAGATTCAGATTTATTAAAGATTTTGTTGGAATTTTAAAAATCGTCGTCCGAACATATCTTTTTGGATTCTCTATAAAAAATCCTTTAATTTCATATACACTTCATACTTATCTTTTATCTTTTATCTTACTGAGAAAACCGAAGAAATAGTATTGGCGATAGTCATCTGTTTATTGGAAGTTTTAGCTGCTTTTAGGGGTATCTCGGGAACTAAAAGAGATAACCCCATCGACTTTGGGGTCGTTGTAAAGGATTCTTAACAAGGAATTGAACGAGAATGAAAATTCCTCAATTATGAATATTTTTCGTAACAGTAATATTAACGAATTCGTTAGAATTT
This sequence comes from Coptodactyla brooksi, assembly GCA_033557675.1. NCBI lineage: Eukaryota > Metazoa > Arthropoda > Insecta > Coleoptera > Scarabaeidae > Coptodactyla > Coptodactyla brooksi. The sequence continues at coordinate 4,066 of JAWQRM010000536.1, read as the reverse complement.
AACATATCAGCATTCGAATAGATCTTTTTAGATTCACCATAAAAAATCCTTTAATTTGATATGTAACACTCGGTGCTTATCTTTTATAGTTATCGAGAAAACACAAGAAATAGGACTGGCGGTAGTTAGTTGTTTATGAGGGGTTTTAGCTAGTTTTAGGGATATCTCGGGAACTAAAAGAGATAACCCTATCGAGTTTGGGATCGTTTTAAAGGATTCTTAATAAGGAATTGAACGAGAATGAAAATTCCTCAATTATGAATATTTTTCGTAACAGTAATATTAACGAATTCGTTAGAATTTAACATATCGGCATTCGAATAGATCTTTTTAGATTCACGATAAAAAATCCTTTAATTTGATATGTAACACGTCGTGGTTATCTTTTATAGTTATCAAGAAAATCCAAGAAATAGGACTGGCGGTAGTCAGTTGTTTATGAGGGGGTTTTAGCTAGTTTTAAGGATATCTCGGGAACTAAAAGAGATAACCCTATCGAGTTTGGCATCGTTTTAAAGGATTCTTAATAAGGAATTGAACGAGAATTAAAATTCCTCGATTATGAATATTTTTCGTATCAATAATGTTAACGAATTCGTTGGAATTGAACATATCGGCATTTGGATAGATCTTTTTAGATTCACCATAAAAAATCTTTTAATTTGATATGTAACACTTCGTGCTTATCTTTTATAGTTATCGAGAAAACGCAAGAAATAGGACTGGCGGTAGTCAGTTGTTTATGAGGGGTTTTAGCTAGTTTTAGGGATATCTCGGGAACTAACAGAGATAACCCCATCGAGTTTGGGCTCGTTTTAGAGGATTTTTAATAAGGAATATGATGGGGTGTGTTAAGAGTCAATGCGGCCGAATTTTCGGTTGGTGGTTTGAAAACGCCGTCGATTCTTTTCGAAATAATATTACTCGTGTACATAAAAGGCAATTGCCGAGCACTTCCATTCAATATAAGTCACCGCTCCGTTCAAATATCATCAACGTGCGCTGTTGAACTTGCAAATTATCGATCGAGCGATAAGTATATTCACCAAACGGCACATTACCGTCGGCGGTTTTAGACACCATCGGTAAGAATTCAACCGAATATTAATTACGGGAATAAACAGTTACTACGGTCATGGACACAAGAGCAACAGCGTCAATGTTTCATCACGAGCACTATTCGAGGCGTTCGCTTTATTCTTCGGGCACTTCCCATTTGTAAATAATTCGACCGGAGATGTTCGGTTCGTTTAGGGATAGTTTTGCGATAATTCTGCTGGTATCGGCGGTGTTGGCGGTCGGTTTTTCCCAGGAGAGAGGTCACAGGGTTAAGAGGGTGTTGGTCTTCAACAAGAGCATGCGGTTTTTCGTAAGTACGCCCCGAAAAAAAAACACTTTCGGGCTTAACTTGTAACCGTTTGTTCTTCAGGCGAGGCTCAACGGCAAAGATAACGTCATCAAGTGGAACACTTTCATCGCCCACGGTTGGGGCTTTCGTATTAATTTCGAACTGCCCGATTCGTTACCGAAAAGACGCAGGTTCTTCAAGAGGGACGTCCACAAAGAAATCGAGAACGTGCCCACGACGTAAGGTTCCCTTTCGAACGTTCGATTTCCTTAATTTCACCCCCCGATTACGCGTTCCAGGTGGGGCCAGAAGGGTTTCGCCTGCATGTTAAAGTACCTCTGCGAGATAAGGACCAGGGTGAGACAGTCCGCTGAGTGCGGGGTGTTTTGCGAGATAGGAAATATAATAACGCAGTAAGTAAAAGAAACGTGAAGTGGTTTGGAAAAAATCCGAATCTTTCAGCTCCACGGGAACCGACGCGTCTTTCTTCAGATCGTTGACTTCAAGGTGCGATAGCTACCAAGAAAAATGCCCGTACCCTTTCGAATATATGAGACCGACGAGCGACCTGTAGCCAATAGCTGTTTGTCTATTTATTATTTACTACGTAAATAAGCTGTAAATAAGGATCGAAGTGCTGTAAATGACACGTTGAATAAATATGTGCTTTAGGCATTACACAACCGTTTCGTTATTGACTTTAAGAATTAGGACCCCGGTCCGTCGAGACAAGAGAAGAGCCCGGAAGGAGTTCACTTACACCATGAATCTTACCGTGGTATTATTTGTTGTTTCTTACGCTTCCGTTGCGGCTAAATTGTTGGATACGAGCGAACAACTTTTACAGAGGCAGAAGAGGTGGTTGGTTTGGGAAGATGGCATCAATTGGGTGCAGGTATATAGAAGAAAACAATGCAAATCCCGAAACTTAATCGAATTTCTTAGATGGTAATTGGTATCGGTTTACCGGTGGACGTGAAAGGTTACAGTGTCACCTGGGGTGTCGTTTTCAGAAGCTACTACCTCCTCCCTACCAACGCCACCCAGTACACGGATCCCCTCGCTTATAATGACGTGTCCAGGAAGAAGAGGTCCCCGAATAGGTGGGATTTGTATTCTGCCATAGAGTATTTTACCGAAAAGTAAGTACCAGTTGATAATTCCATCGCCTGGAGCTTTAACGAGGTAAACACCAGCTATTTACCCACTATACTGAACAAATAACTTATAGGCGAAAACACGTTAAGTAGGTATGTGCTTTAAACATTAACATTAGTACCCGGTCCGGTCGAGATCACTTATAAGATGAACCACATCAGTTTAACTTCTATAATATTATTGGTTATAACCATTTCCACCACAGCAAGGGCTAAATTGTTAGATACCAGCCAACAGCTGTTACAGAGACAGAAGGGGTGGTTGGGTTTCGAAAAGGTGGTGCACATCGTGCAGGTGGTAATCGGTTTTGGGGTGCCGATGGACGTGAAGGGTAACAGTGTCACGTGGGGTGCTGTCTTTAGGAGTTACTACGCGCTCCCCACTAACGCAACCCACTACACGGATCCCCTCGCCTACAATGACGTGTCCAGGGAGAAGAAGTCTCCGAACAGATTGAACTTGTATTCCGCTATAGAGTATTTTTCCGAAAAGTACGTATGAAATGATCCAGAGAGATTGAATTTTGAGAAAAACTCAATGGATACGTTTTAAACAGAATTTTTAACTATCTAAACTTTGGTAGAATTTAAAAATTCATTATCCAAACAGATCTTTTTGGATTCCTCGCAAAAAATCCTTTAATTTGATATGCAACACTCCATACTTGTCTCTTATGGTTACCGAGAAAATCGAAGAAATTACATCGACGACAGTCAGTTGTTTTTTAAAGTTTTCGGTCGTTTTTTGGTATATCTCGGGAACCGAAAGAGGTAACCCCATCGAGTTTGGTATCGTTTTAAAGGATTTTTAATAAGGAATTGAATGGGCTCATTTGAAAGAATTTTTCATAAGCAATTAAATGGGATATGTTTTAGCTACTGAAGGAAGGATATATCGTAGACTTGCGATACGTGAGATACACTTTAAATTGATTATAAACCATAAATCTTAGCGATTAATAACATGAGTAATTAACACAAATTAAAATTTAACATTAATATATTGCTTTTGTCAGATTTGATATTTCGTTATCGAAACAGATCTTCTTGGATTCCTCGCAAAAAAAAATCCTGTAATTTGATGTGCAACACTCCATGCTTACCTTTTACGGTTACCCAGAAAATCGAAGGAATTACATCGACGACAGTCATTTGTTTTTTATCATAATCGTATTTCGGAATTAAGATGTAAATTTAAAAATATCAAGTCGTCAGTCGTTGATAATTGAAATGTACTTCTTAATTAAAAGAGTTTTTTTAATTGTAAAGACTACTGAATGTTTTAATACTTCTGCGGAATATTTTACATACTTCTTCCAAATCTAGAAACCTGTAATTTCGTTTAGTTTGACTTCCTGCCGATAGAATGCGCACCCTGTCATTCTATGCCATACGTTAGGTTATTCCGTAAAATGACTAAAATATTTTGCATTTAAAAAATCATTAAATAAAAAAAATAAAGTAAAATACAAAAAAAAACATTTTTACTTTCGTCTAAGAGAAATATATATTTTAGGTATATATATTTCTCTTAGATATATATATATATATATATATATAT
>JAWQRM010000036.1:0-36542 GCA_033557675.1 Coptodactyla brooksi | reverse complement strand
ACCATCGATAAACACTGGTCCTTGATGGAGCTTCATCGCCAAAAGTTGAATTAAGTTCATCCATGCACTGTTGCTGAGTTAATCCACGTCGAAAGTTGTAAAAAATAATCGCACGAAAATGTTCACGGTTTAATTCCATTTTTGGGGGCAGATGAATCTTTCAACTTACTGTAAACAACACAAATAGCGCTCGTATGTTAAAACGTTCTGAGTACGTATAACCTACGTCTAACTTTACGATAGAGCTGTCAGTTGCCAGATTGCAACACCAGGGTTGCCAAATCCCGAAACATAAAAGGCAACCCTCGTAATAAAGAAAATTTAAGATTAACGTGGCGAAGTAGCAGTGTCATCTACATCTGGTGCAATCAGTAAAAATAAAAGAACACAGAAATAAAAGATATGACAGTAATACGGTTAAAATCTTATGCCTAGCATGATGCTTTGTTGTAATATAATTCTTATTTAAATAATATAATTAATAAGTTAATTAATTAAATTTAAAAAGCAATTTCAGATGACATCCTTGGAGCCACGCCAGCTGAACAACACCAAGAAAGCTAAAAGGGACATCCTGTTCTTCAACAGAGTTCCCAAGGTGGGCTCCCAAACTTTCATGGAACTCCTAAGGTTGCTTAGTATGCGGAACGAATTCGAATTCCATCAAGATCGGGTACAAAGAGTTGAAACCATAAGGCTGGCCCCTGAAGATCAGGCTGCCTTGGCAGCTATGGTTTCAACCTATGACGAACCCAGCGTTTACATCAAACACGTTTGCTTCACAAATTTTTCTGAGTAAGCGCCTTTCAAATGTTAAATGAATGTTTTAACTTTTCTAATACATTTTTGCTTTTATCAACTTTTCAGATTTGGAATTCCAGAACCAATCTACGTGAACCTCGTGAGGGATCCTATTGAAAGAGTCATTTCTTGGTACTATTACGTCAGGGCGCCGTGGTATTATGTTGAGAGGAAAATAGCGTTTCCTGATATACCATTACCAGACCCAAAATGGTTAAAGAAGGATTTTGAACATTGCGTTCTGTCAGGCGACAGAGAATGTAGATATGTCAAGGGAGAAACAAGAGAAGGTATAGGCGACCACAGGCGGCAATCCATGTTCTTCTGTGGACACCACGAAGATTGCACGCCTTTCAACACTGATGTCGCACTGCAGAAAGCCAAACTGGCTGTAGATCAACATTACGCTGTCGTGGGCGTTCTGGAAGATCTGAATATGACATTGACAGTTTTGGAACATTATATTCCAAGATTTTTTGAAGGAGCAGCAGATGTATATTACAGTTAGTATTATTATGGGCACGTTTTAGTTGGTGCTTTCATTCATTTTTTTTTTCAGATGAAATTAAGAGGTACAATACAATCAACAGGAACATGTACAAGCCGCCGGTGAGTGAAGAAGTCAAGGATATCGTTCGGCAAAACTTCACGAAAGAGATAGAATTTTACGAGTTCTGCAAGCAGAGATTACAAAAACAGTATTACGCCCTCAGACTACCCGACAGGCGTTAACAATCCAATCAAGTCGACTATGAGTGTTATTTATTCACCTGAGAAAAATTGTGATTTTAATATTTAAGCCGAGGTTTAATACAAGTATTGTTGAAAAATCGCTTATGTGTTGTTACTTAAAGTTTTGTTAAGATTTAGTTTGTAAGGCAAATGAAGTAATAAAAAGAATTGTATTATTTATATGCGTATATATATTTAATATGATGATGAAAATAAAACTACAAAACAATAGTATACTTGCTTTATTTGTAGACATAAATATACAAATATAGTAATATCTTTCCTTTATTACAATTCGTTATAAATTAATAAACCAATACATATCAATTCTTAAGCACTTTGGCACAATCAATTACATGATTCTAATAATTTGCTTATATAATTCCTGTACGTACAGCGTTTCTTACTCAGTTTCTAGTCTAAGAATAGTTTTCTTCCAACGTTTTCTTAATTCTACCTAACCTAGTCAATTAAGCTATGCAGAGGGCTAAGTGGTATTGACCTTCTCTTTATTAAGCCTATTCCTACATTTCATAAGTCTTCTTCTCTTTGAACCTAATTTATACAGACCTTCTTACCTGTTCAACAGGCTTTTGATCAGGATCATACTATATGATTGTCATTAATTGGTCTAATGAAGACAATAGTTTAAAGTTATTACAAAGCCACAGATTAAAAACCCACAATCCTAATTTTACTATCCTATTATCACGTTATCAACTTGCTCGAAATATTTACTTTTATCCAATATAACAACCTTATTTCCCTTGTCAGCTTTTATGTAAAAACAATCTTGCATTCTCATACCTTTGACTAACTGTGAATGTTCTTTGTTGAACGGGAATATCTTAATTGAAACAATATTTCTTTGAGATTTGGCTTCTGCAAGCTTCTCTCATAAATACTTTTGAACTGTCAGGGAATGACTAATTTGAACCTGCAATGTTTCCCACCGGATCAAGCCCTTGTGAATAGACGATGCAAACCCTAAAACATTCTTCTATTTCTCTTCTACCTTAAGCCTTTCTACTCTACAACCTTGAGAGTTCTTTCTTTAACGAAGAGATCTTCAAGTATTTAATATCCAACTCTCGAAACATTTTGTAGTGGGTGCGATGTATCTTGTCTGCTTGACGAACATTTGTTTACTATTATTAGACGATATGTTTCAGCATTACGCTATTTTCAAGACTGATGTCATTTGTGTTGCTGTGTCTTATATAGCTGTTTTTTTTATTATTTTATTGCAGGAGTTTTATAGGTTGGAATATGGGGTAGGAGCTGTTGTTGACCTGGATGTTAATTGTTGGGTTTTTAAGGTTTTCTTTGAATATTTTGAGGTTTTCGAAAATATTAATTTTATTGCTTTTGCCTAGTACTTTTATGACCTGGAAAATTTTGTTCTAGAGAATTCTAAGTTAATTCTAAGAACTCTGATTTCTAAGTTAAGCCATTTTGTTTTGCAAAAGTTTCCACCTTATCTATAATAGGCGGCCTTAGAAAATCAACCGCCACAAAATTTGGAAATATCTTCAATTTTTTACTTTACTTCCACCGCTGGCTCCTTAAACCTGTGTAACGTTTCATTATTTCTTAATAATAAGATGTGAAGAGTATAAAGGGGTACATAAGTATCAATCAAATGAATTTATTAAATTATCGATTAACTTTATCTCTCATATATGGTAATATGTAATTTTATATTTTAACGAATTAATCGTAGATGACAGATACGTTTAGGAATTTTGAATTATGACTTTAGAAAATACGTTCTTTTACATCTTCAGTCCTTCTGCCGTCTCTCTTTTGTTTGATTTATGAGCTGTCCGTCACGTTTATTGTCGTAAAAGGTCGTAAAATTCACATGAAAATGGGAGAAGATTACAGGTCTCTCGGAGATTACAACAGCAATAAAAATTTAATGGGAAAACTTAAAAGTTTAAGGAAAAAGCATTTGCGGTTTTGATAAACTCTATATAATGCACAGAGGATTGCAATCATTTCTTCTTTTAAAATTTCTAACAATTCTCTCTGGTTACTGAATTTATATAAAAAATGTGCAGAGAAAACGTGTTTTTATTTGTATTTTTTTTTACATAAATCCGCTATGCCCTTTATTGTCTGGGTTGGTCGTATACCCAACATTTGCGAAGATGTAAAATTTATTCGTGAGTACCAGACAACATTCCCATATCCTGTTCAGAGTGCACACCATAATTTACCAAATGATAGATAAATAAACATAATAAAACGTTAGATAACCTAACATAACATATATTTAATTTTGTATAAATGTAACTGTGCATAAGCGATATTTGTAATAATTATAAGAATTATTGCAAATTAGCAAACTTCAAATGCCTAAAATCATGAAATGTACACCAAAAAAGCTCATAAAAGAAAACTTTTTCACAAAGGAAAATAACTCCTTCGAGGAATATGAGACTTCTCAAACGGGAAGTGTGTATATTATTAGAAAACTGATATTTGGTAATATCCCTAACGTATGAACTTTCTTCCTAACAAAGGGGATAGCTTTGGAAACAGTTTAGATACGTATATTGCAATTTTTTCGGGGTTTTAACAAAATATCGTATCACCAACACGATTACTACATAAGATCATTCTACAAAAATATTAGGAAAATCGATTTTCCATTTTCCTTCTAATTTTCTTAAAGAAACACAAAGACATCGCCATCTATTGTTGAAAATCAATATTCAATGCGCAATATATGTCATATAAAGAAGAACACATACAATTGATCGATATGCAACAAAAAAATTAAATTATTTTAAATTAAACCAAATTATTTTAAATAACACTAAATCAAATCAAAGAAATATTATTGATCATGCCACCCACTATACTACAATCTGTATTTTGGGTTGCCTCCTTTAACTAAAAACTTGGAATGACATAAAGTTGTAGATAATTAGAGTTTTAATAGCATAGTCTAGTCAAGTTGTTTATCTCAGCTGTGTTCGATTATGACATAAGCTTGTATTTGGAAACCATAGCTGTGCGCTAATAAAAAAAGGTTTTACAACAAGGTCTCACTGGATGCGGGAATAAAAACAACGATCATTGTATTATATTATTTATGAACAAAACGAAACATGGTAAAAAATTGACAACTTGAAAGTTTAACTGGCAAACCAATTTAATTACGGATACTTACTGACCAACTAAATTTGTAAATAAAATTGCAACAAGATAAAATCTAATGCAGATGGTCAGAGGATTGGGCTGCTCATTCAAAACTCACCTTGATAATTATTAAATAAAGGTTAAGCAACATCATCACTACACCAAAACCGAAAAGTTTATGCTCAATGCACGTTTCGCTAATCAAGTTAGCATCATCAGGAGCGATTAAAAACCGTCTTTGTATTTAATTCTCTTTCTTCGCTCCTGATGATGCTAACTTGGTTAGCGAAACGTACGCCGAGCATAAACTTTTCGGTCTTTGTGTAGTGGTGACATTGTATACCTTTACTCTAAGCTAAAGGTTCCAAAATCCATAACTTCAATGATAATTGTTGATAAACTCAAATAATATCTTTGATATTTTAGTCACAAGTAATGTCAATTTCCATTTCAAATGGAACTCTTCAATTAAGTGACCTAAACGATATAGATGTCTAATAATCTACTAAATATCTAATTTAACGCATAGAGATTACATATTATACTTAGGTTCAATGTTTGGTATAGAATCATATCTATATCATTGAGGATACGTTAACCAGTCAGCAATATCTTCATTTCCTATAGAATAATTTTCAAAACATATTGGATGAGATAAATTTGAATACTCTGGACCTCCTAGAGTGGTTTCAACTTGATTGAACACTTTTCCCAATTCATTGGCAGAAATGAAATGAAAGACAATATGAATTTGTATCAAGATTATAAGATAAATGATCTCAGAATCAATTAAAGAATCAATTACGTTGAAAAATCACCAATAAAAATCAATCAAACCACCAATTCTACTAATATTAAAAGGGTGTAATTTGAGTATTGATAATAATGGAGAGCTTTTTGAAGATTTCGAAAAACTGTTTTAATAACATCAGTTTTTTGTCAAATAGTACTCATAATTACATTGATCTGGAAGTTAACCCTGAAGTTTTTTATGTCACACCCAACGTTATCCTATAATCAATGTAATAAAAATAGTTATAATTTATCTATTTCTTTCAAACTCGCAGTCAATTAATATATAGCTATAATTATAATAAAGCACCTCTTTTAACATAATCTATAGTGAACATTTTAAAAAGTACATGCTCGTGTCAACTCCAAAATGACAGATTACATAAAACATCCAATTATACTATGTTCTTACAAACCTAATTATCTTCTCTTTATAATGTTTCTGTAAAATCAATAACTAGAGAACTAAATTGGTTCTAAGAAACTTTAAATAAGTGTTTCAAAAGGAGCTTGTAAACTATAAATCCTTCCCTTACTTAACTCTCTAGATGCTGTAGGTTTCGAAACCCTCGTAATTTTCCTTGAAATTTTATCTACACACTTACGATAGATATTTTGAATCAGTTTCATCGACCTTTGTAATAGCAGATTAAAAGAGACAAATGTTACATCGTTCAGTGAGATAACAAGATTTTCTATTACCATTTATTTATTATATGATATGTAATGATTTTCTACTGATAAATAAAAATATATAATAATCATTTGTCAAACGTGATTGCTTCGCTATTTTTAATTATTTATATTTAATTTTAAGAAATATCAAATATCAAAAAGAAAGTACTTTCAAGAAATTTTCAAAGCCTCTACGTCTTATGTGTGAAAAAGAATCATTTACTAATAATACTATGAAGCCATCAGAAATGAGACAGCGCGTTAAAAGAATGCATCTTAGTAGAAACGAAAATAATTTAGTAGTCTAAAAGTTCTACCCAGTTTTCTTGCACCAACTACTTCTAAAAATGTTGGCGGTGGACTGGAAGCACATTGAAATATATTACTTTTAATTGTAAAATGAGGATATCCTCATATATATGAAAACTTTATTTGTGTTTCAAGCAGAAGCAAATATTTTTGGGAGTTTAATGCATCATCCATAAAAAAGGCCCTTTTAAATAGTCATTCAACAGTCTAGTCTAAACATTTTCAGTTTTAGGGGATATTCCAAGAAATAAAAAGACCGCACTGGCTCAGATGAAATTTTTCTATATTTAACAAAATAGTTAAAAATACAATCTAATTAATTATTATTTAGATTACATTATTAACGATTTAATAATTCTTTATATATGCCTGTTTGCAAACTTTTGATAATTCTAACAATTCTGACCTGACGGTATCATACATCTTTTTAATCTGGTTATGTCATAATTTATAAATATTATAAATTATTACATATATAATATAAATATTTAATATCTATTTAATTAAATATAATGGTAATAAATATTTAATCTGGTTATGTAACTTTTACATAACCAGCAAATCCCAAGTTGTATTTCGCAAATCGTCTACGACCTTAGAATTATAGACATTAAAAATATAGACTTCTACTGTTCCTGCAGACCGTCAAAATTTCCAAATTATATCTTGTATAGTAACAGAGTAGTTTTATAAGCAACACTCAGTATATATATTTTTTTGCGGGTAATAAACGTTTAAGTAACTGAATAATAATGATGCAGTTCGCTAGCCATCTAAAAATATTCTCTAATTTAAGTGCTTTCTTGATATTTCTATCTCGAAATCTTGAGAAAGTTTTAATAAAACGAATAAATACCTACCTGCTGAAATACACAAAATATCTCATGTAATTATTTAAGCATAAGAACATAAAAAATACACTTCGGCATTTGTAGATGTACTCAATCGTTTTCATTTTTGTGTAATTTAACACAATATTATTAATCTGGCTAAGATAAAGACTAATAACTTGTCAGGCAACCGTTGAAGATAAAATTTTAAAAGGATTGTTTCCTATTGACATGGTGTAAAATTTTACATTCAGAAACAGGATTATGTAACAAAATTAAATATATGTAGTCTTCAAGTTATAAAAGCTTAAATACCATTAAAGACCTACGAGTGAATTGTCGAATGCATAAGATTATCAAGAATACTTTGTTTTGCATTAAACTGTGGTGACTTCACACTGATTTTATATAATTTTGAAGAAATTTTTGTTCCCAACCCAACCCAACACATGAATTGGCAAGCAGATCGAATTAAGAATATATTTCTATAGTTTAGATTACATTTTCTAAAAAGACAGGTATTGCAAAGAAGACACACAGAATAGATATACTTTGCATCCCTTAAAAAGCCAATGGATTTTCTTGTCTAGCTGCAACAGCTCACATAAAGAATAGTTCTAGAACATATCTTACATCACATCTGTACAGATGGCTTGAAGCTGCCTCTGGGCTAAACAGTATTTTTCGTTAAATATATCATTACCTTCTGATCATTAGAACGAGAAGTTTGCCTGGGAAAAATGTTGCCATCGAGTGGTGTCTTAAGAAAGGCTTATTAATAAAAATTTTGACTCATTCTTTTGTAAATCAAAAGAGTGTACCAGAAAGAAAAAGTTGCCCATTGAAATAATACACTTTTCAAATTTTTGTTCTTCTTGAAAAGTGAAAATGAGAGATTGTCCAAGTTTGAAGGAATGTCTCTGTGACATCTCTGTTCAAATTGGAATACTGTACTTTTCCTCGGCTTTTCCTTGCAAAATTTTTTCACTTCGAATTGCATTCAATCATTCCTATTACATTTCTTTTGAATAATCGGCATACTTCGTCAAACCTGGTCTAGGTAGGTATTTTCAAGGCATTTCAGAAACAATGCAATCCGTTCACGTAAATAATAGGTGCATTCTAATCTAAAAGTAATGTCTGTCCAAGGAGTTATTTCTTCCAACAGAAAATTTGATAATATATTTTGAAAAAATTGTAAAAAAACTAATCCTTGCGCAGTTGTATTTACAAAGAAACCGGGAACATATATACTTTAATGAAAAACTAAAATAAGTCGAAATTAAAATGAACATATTTTTCATTTTGTTGCAAAAATAACAATTCATTTCAATACGTATTCAGCCATTATAGTTTGGTGAATCTTCCTTTCAATGATAAGATATTGAAAATGTATTTCTGATCTGAAGAGAATTTCTGTTTAGTTCTGAAATTAATATCTTTTTGATGTGACCCCATTGTCTAGTAATAGCAGAATTCTTCTTTCAATATCCATTCTCCGATTAATTTTTTGCCACGATTTTTTCATGATTACAGATATCAACAAAGATTTCACATGCAATTTTCAGGTCATAGGTAATTTATCTGAAATAATATACTTAAATTAATATACTTCAGCCATGTTCACTCAATTTAACTTGAAATTCATTCTTTGGTCAGCTTTCCTCCGATACATTTATCATTTTCTTGGGTAATATGTTTAGTAAGGCATTAAAATGACTTCTAAATATTAATCAAGCAGATGATGCCTTAATTCTGCTATTTCTTTGGACTCATTATGTATTAATGGTCCTAAAAATTAGCAGAGGTAAGTTTGGCATACAAAGTTGGTTCTGCTCAGTTCTGGTAACATCTTATATCAGAGCTAACATCTTTTACCAGAGCTGAAAGTTTATCAACAAAACGCTATGGCTCTCTGGCCATGGTGTTTTGTCGATAACTTTTGAATCATAAGTATCTCTAGCACATTCTAGTCCACAACTTAAAAACTAGTTCATTTTCTATGTGAAATCACCTCAAATCTGATTGCTCAGAGAATCCGCTCCTAGTCATTCCAACATACAGATGTAAAAAGTATGCTTTTGTAAAATTCTCGATAAATAATCTCCACAAATTTATGTGGTCCTACCTGAATTTTTTTTTAGTTTGGGGGAATCATTGACAATGATACCTAGCAATCATTGCTACCTAGTGGACAAACCTCTTTACAACTAAAGAACAATTAATTTTAGGTGTAGAAAAGCTTAGGTAAAGTTACGTTTATTTTTAGCCTTAGTACGAATATATAAGGGAGCGTTTTCACTTGAAATCTTTGATTTTTGTACATATTTTGAAAGCAATTTTCAGTAAATCTTACTCATAGCCGGGTTTGAGAAATAAAAATTGTTTGTCCATATTGTGGTACATCAGACTTTCTACAGTTCTAAAGTTCTACAAAATCCCAAAAGCATATTTAAAGAAAGCATTAAATATTATTTATTAAGCATTTAATGTATTTAATATTTCTAAATTTTAATCGTTAATTATTAAATATCTCGAAAACTGTTCAAGAACTTTAAGACATTTAATAATAAATAGCCTAAATAAATCCTGTAAATAACCAATTATACAGGATGTTAGGGAAGTCATGTCAACGTCCTAGGGTATATAGGGGAGGTTAAATAAAATATTTTTTGCCAATAAACCTATAGCCGAAAATGCCCCTCCCTTTAGAGATATGGACCAAAAACTGTGTGCAAAGAAACAATGCGAAATTATTACATTTAAGTACAGTAATGTTGTTTTGAAAAAAAAAACAAATGATTGCAAATGATTGTCAAAAATCATGAAGTGACAGTCAAAGTTCACAATCTCAGATTTAATTAGAAAATTATACTGATTCTGAATACAACGATATGCTATGTAATACACTGTGTTGCTAGTTCGTGTCGTGTATTTGCACTTTAAATTTGACAGTTTTTGGTTTAGTAAATCAGCAGCATGTCAGTATTCAAAACCAGTATAATTTTCCATTTAAAACGAAATTGTTTAAGTAGATCTGAGATTGTGAACTTTGAGTGACACTCCATGATCTTTGACAATCATTTGTTTTTTACCAAAACAACATTACAGCACTAATTGCTTGTTTGCACTCTATATTTGACAGTTTTTGTCCATATCTCTGAAGGGAGGCATTTTCGGCTATAGGTTTATTGGTAAAAAATATTTTATTTAATCTCCTCTATATACCCTAGCACGTTGTAACGTGAATTCCCGAACACCCTGTATAATGTAATATACTCGATAAATAATTACGTTAATAATACATTTCAAAATGTCGATCGGTGTATTGTCGAATGAGACACGCTGTGTATATTTAAAATAGAGCCAGAAAATAAAACTACAAAGCAATAATATACAATTGTTTTATTTGTAGACATAAATATACAAACCTACTAATATAATTTCTTGTATTTGTTTTTCGTAATTGCAGTTCTTTAGTTCTCAATGTAATATTTTCTCAGGTACAATTAACATATGAATAAATAGATTCTCAATATATAATTTATATAGTTCTTGGATTAGATAAATACTTTTTTCATGATATATCAAAACCCCTGATTATGTTCTATTATATATTTATGTTTTCTTTCCTATATCACGACATATATTCTATTATAGTCTGCATCTAATGCAACAATCATAAACTGTAAACTTGATCTCACTATTCGTTTTCCTTTATACACATTTATTGCATTCTTTTCACAATTTCATAATTTCTCACAAAGAATACAATGACATAATAAGATAGCTTTCGTAGTAGTATAAGTTTTCGTTAAATTTTGAATAAATAACATGCATTCTTTTATATACAAAATGGACATAAATTATCTACACACGTACAATAATAACAGTTTAGATAAATCAATTTCGTCGACAGTTGCAATTCAATATTAAAAAAGATAAGATTTCGTCAACGGGATAATAAAAATTGTTCAATACTATTATATATCTATATCACGTCCATTCCAGTGAACTGTAGTTCGAGAATATTTTCGGATAGGTCCGTACTGACCTGAAATTACGGTCCCACTAATTCTATCCACAGTGCAATCCTGATTTCTTTTTCAAAATCATCAGCAAAAACAGTCAAAGGTGTACTATGTAAAGTAGACCGCTCTCTGAACATATAAAAACACTATTGAAATAATGACAATGAGAAAAACGGTTATAATATTCGGTTTTTTCTTGCTATCCAAGCAAACGGGATCGTTCTTCTTATGTTTATCCAGTGTTGCCGCGATGTACTCCTGAATGGCTAGATGACGATGTCTATCTTCGGCTTCAGTAGGGGCATCGTCCTCATTGCTAGGTTTTAGGGGATTTTTTTTGTGATTAGTGACTTTTTCGTGTATTTTTTGTTTGTTTAGGGGAACTTTGGCCGGTCTGTGTTAGGTTGGCGTCATGCGTGAACCAAGCTTCGTAGACTAACGTCAATTCTTAATGTATGCTTGTCGTCCTGAAAGCGTTACACATAATTTTGGGTTATCGCAGTAAAGTTATTAAAAAAAAATAATAATAATCCCATGCACTTTTCATGCTCCCCCAGGTAACCTAAAAATTGTTACGCTACAATTAATTAAAAGCAATCCTAATTCCTAATAACTACTGAAGCTTAAAGCTCGTAAACTCCCAAATGTACAAGATAGGCAAATAAAAGATTAACTATTCGCAAAGATACATCATAAAGTTATAATATACATAGTTTCTTTAACATTTTTGCAGAGATCCCTATTTAAAATACAACGATATACTATAATACTTTGTGCTTTATGCAATTTTCTCTTCCAGTGAAAAGTTATTCTAAATTTTTCTATAAAATCAAAACAGTATTGTTTAAAAACAAATGAAATCATAATAAGGAGAAAGAAGGTGGCAATGATTGTCACCTAACAGGCGGGTGGAATGTTACTTTTCACTTGTGTTTGAGAGGCATGATATACGCAGTAATTAAAGCGAGAAAGAAACAGAATCCGTGATAATCCATTTGTAGAATCCAAATGGATATATTTTCTTCCATTTGCAACTTTGTGGAGAACATTTCAGATAAAAGCGGACGTTGCTTTCGTAAGAAAATTTCACAATTTGTACGCGACCTGATTAATTTCCCATTCGTTCAGATGACGATTGGAAGATGACGTCGCAATGTTGGATAGCTTCCAAATGACGCGGTATATAATATTCCAGACGCTTCTAGTATGTTTTACGTGGCACATAAAGGGGAATTAGTTACATTAATTAGTTAACTAGTTTTCTTTATACAATTTGCTCGTTTGAGGATGTATCCTGAAACAAGCATTATCCTGAACGACAAAAAATTAGAACAAAAGACAAGCTTGTCTTTCGTTGTTCCTAATAATGCTAACTTAGTTAGTGAAACGTGCGTCGAACATTAAAATTTCAATTTTGGTGTAGTGAAACAAATCATAACTTCTTATTCCCTTAATCCTTTTTGCCCACCCTGGATGTCCAATATGATGAATAACCATTTCTTCAATTTTCCAGCATCCAGCGCCTTCTTAACCAACTTGTCATTTATCATTCGAATCAGATGTTCAAACCAATTCAATTGTACACTCTCGAGATTCTCCTATATAGTTTCTTGCTTTACTAAACAATATATATTTTTACTTCTCTCGTGATCCTGTCACAGTGACTCTCCAATTATTTCTCAGCGAAATTTCATCACATCAATTCCTTCCTATTTTCTCTAAACGTCTCTTTTGCATAGTTCAGGATTCACTTGCATATGTAATAGTAGTCAATACTATCGTATTGTGAATTCTCATTTTTGTGATTAGTTAATGAATTTTTCTATCCACAGGTCAGTTTTATTGTTTATATGGCAATTTGTTTAGGTTTTTGTTGCTCGGCCATCTTTCTATTTTGTGTTACCGTACTACCTAGATACTCATAAGCCGTCACTCTTTCCAGAATTTGCCATTTCATTTCCATCGTGGTTATTATTTCATTTTGTGATTTATTGATTGTCATGATCATATACCTACCAACATTTATTTCTATTGATGTGTTCTCAATTTCAGCTACGCATTTTTACAGCTTTACTTACTGAATTTAGTTTATTGTATCCTCTTAAAGTTTGTACACTGTTATGTAGTTTTCTAACTTTTTCAATAAATTATCCTTCAAAATTACAAGTAATGGACACAAATAGTTTCCTTGCAATATGCATAAAATGTACTGTGGATCCTTTTGATGATCCTTTTTAATTTTTTTTTGCAAAAGCTTCGAGGCATAACAATTAGTTTTTTTAGAAATTTTTAAAAATCTCTAGCAGCATAAGAGCACCCATGAGGAACCCTAGAAAATTGGTCTGGGGGTTCTAAATATCTACAAGTATACGGAGTGTCCCTGGCGAAATTCGAAGTAACAAATTATTACGTTGATAAATCAGAATTTTATAATAATCAAAGTGTACTTGTCTTAATAACAGAATCTTTTGATAACCTATTTATACTTTTTAAGTATACTATATCATTTATATTTATTGCTATTTTAGCTACCTATGTTCTGTTAGATTATAATAAAGTCAAATAATAAATACAACAAGCGTAACAGCTTTCCTTTTAGTTTCATGAAGAAGTTTTCTTTTATTTTATTATTTAGCTTAAAAAAATAACTAATTAAAGCATATTGCTTCAGAGTGCATCCTGTAGAAGTATCATCGTCTTTAAAGAAATATCCCATGAAACGAAACAAGGCACAAACGAGTGAAATTATATTAGAATTTTACAACGGTAACAAATTGTTACATCCAGCATACACTATGTGTGGGCTACATCAAAGCATCATTTTTGTTTGCCTGCCACGTAGTCTATTTCTCTCCAATTTTTGCGTTTCTTTCCAATCTTTCCTCTAACAATTAGATCTACTCTCGTGATTTTCTCGTTTGCATATCTCACTAAACCTGTATATCATCTGGAAGCATTTATGTGCAGCTTAGCACTGTTAAAACAGTGCAGACATCAAGTTGTGGGTTTGGAACCTTTGCCTCATGCACGTTTCGCCAATCAAGTTAGCATCCTCAGGAGCGATGAAAGACTCCATCTTCAGTCTACCATCGCTCCTGACAAGGCTAACTTAGTTTGCGAAACATACGTCGAGCATAAATTTTCCAATTTTGATACGATGGTGACAATTGGTTAAACTTTAATACAAACCCGGAATATTCTCCATTCTTGTGAATCCAATATAAAACGTGAACATTGCTTGAAGATTTTCCTGACAAGTTCAAGAAATTCAAATTTCTGACTAGTTTTGTAAAGCTTTGATAAGCATTGACATATCTTTGTTTAAAATAAATAATTGTGTTAAAAAACCAGTTCCTAATAAAACGAAAAGTTAAAAATTCCTGATGAATCCACGATACCTTTCGTAAAATGGCTTTAGTGAGGACTGTGTAGCATGAATTTGAAACGAAATTGCAGATGGGCCTGCATGAATTGCTCCGTAAAGAAACTAACGATACTGATATGACAGAAATCTTTTCTTTTTGCTTTTAGTAACTACTAAAGTCTTGTACACAAAAATAATTCACCTAGCTTATTTGGCACAGGAAATGCTTCAATGTTCTAACATCCAATGTTCCAAATGTTCTAAGACAATAATTATTATGAGGAGATAAAGAAACTTAATATAATAAATTAACTTAATGTAAAAACATGTCCTCTAATGGAATAGATGCAAATCTTGGTTCGTTTGAGAACATTTTCTATGGTATAGTAAAAAACAATGGTGTTGCCAGCATTAGCAGGCAGATTTTGTGCTAAATATTTTTTTCAATGTTTGAAGAATCCATGGCTTATTCACGTGAGGTAATGATTTCAAATGGCCCCAAAATGTGGAGTCGATAAATCGGGTGATCTTCCTGGGCATAGTAAATCACCAGAACCAAAAACCTTGTAAGTGTTGTGTAACAGAGGTATTGTTTTGTTTCTTTTTTTTGCAATGTCTTCAATCGTGTTAGAACCGCATGTTCTCTAATTCCAGTTCATAAATATTTTTGTTCAGATACAATGCCACGACAGACAATAACTATTTGTGGATGTAATGGCATTTGATAGATGAGTTGAGTATTAGTAGTTCACCAGTAGGATGAATATTGCTTGTGGAGATGGCCTAACAAATGGAAACTTCATCTCCCAACAATAACCTGCGTTGGATTGGATTGTTGAAGAGGCAGTTGAAATATGCCCAATTGTATTGTTCTTGCTTGTCTTTAAACAATGTTCTCATTTAAACGGCTATAGCGAGGTCGTCAACTTCTTAGCTAATCTCGTGTGACGTTGGACAATTCCAAAATCTTCGTCTAAATTCTTAGTTATTATAAAAAAAAAGTCCTGACGTAAAAGGTGGTTTGTTAAAGACGATTCACATCGGATGAAGACTTTTGTGTGACCTGTTAGTTGATAATTTGATTTAGATAATTTTAGAATAATTAGTATAGTTTAATAATTTAGATAATGTAAAGCTACATCGATACCAAACAGATGAACTTTACTTTTAAGTAAATTCTAACCAGAAATAAATGTAGTATATTAATTCAGTTCCATTTTTCTTCAAATAAACGATATGTATGCTAATTTATATACTTGAATTGACCTTGTGGGCCCACTTAAAATTTAGTCACGTATACGCATAAAACTTTTAATTTAAACCCTCGTTAAATTAACTTGTTACGGAAATTTGAAATAAAAATTAAAAATTCGGTACAGCGAAATAGTAGAATATTCAGCTAATAAAATTACAGAATAGAAACGATGTTTGCTTGTGTTTGACTTTAAATCCCCGTTAAGTTAACTACAATAATCAAATCACAAATAAAAAGAAAGAGTTTACTTAACTTTTAATTTAAACCAAATCTTAAATAAGAACGATTTCAATTCAAATCAAAGGAAAAAAAGGTTACATTTAAGACTTAGTTAGCCTGCGTGCTTAGGTTCAATGGCGTCAGACGAGGTCATTGAATTCTTTTAATGCTAACTCCATTGTTCTAGGTTGCTTTTGAAGGGCATATAAAGTACACTATTTCGAAGATGTAACGAGTTAAATATTGTTTAACTCGTTAATACCCAAAGTTTAAACGAAACATTTTAAAAAATTTGTTTTTTCGAAAAACACAAACAATTGGACTTTTAGTCACCTGATCTTATAAACAACATTATATTGTATATGTTGGTATAGTATCTTACTGATATAATGTGAAATTTTATTGTTGTATATTTCTCAATTGGATTTGATGTGTAATCTTTCACAAATTTTAAAACTGATTTAATTACTTATTACTTAATACCTTGACAAATACACGCTTCAAATTACATAATTTGCACAGATTTTCTGTACTAACAGATTTTCTGTACAGTCTGTACTAGCAGCATTGGTTTGATACACGTATGAATTGATGTTAAAGTTATGGACATGAACCTTACTTTGTTTCTTAGATGGATCTTGGGCTAACAAACGACCGTTGATAGTACATGAATTATTATCTACACTGAGTGGCCAAAAAATTAGAGACACCTCTAATACGCTCTCAAATAAGAGGTGTCTCTAATTTTTTGGCTACTCAGTGTATACTAGAATTTATTGGGTGCTTATGGAGGAGGAGATTGATGATGACATATACGAGAATAAAAATGAATTAGTGGATATCGCTGGAATTTTCAAAGTGTCTGAAGATATTAAATAAGCTAGAAGTATATGAAACAACCTGTTCCATCTACTTCCAAAAAAAGAAAAATTCTTTTAAAGCAACTATCAAAATCCAAACAAAGGAAGTTCCGACAAAGAATAAAATAAATCCGACATATGCAAGCTCACCAGCGGAAAATAACAAAATTATAATAGAAGAAATAACGATAGAAATAATAATAATAAATGTAGTGGCGCTGTTTTGGAAAATATGGTGAACTATTCAAATAAATATGTAAATGACCATAACAAGCATTCTTTTTAAGTGCACACAGTAGATCTAAATTAGTTTATGTACTGATTTTTTCCGGTTATCACACATTACCAACTTGAGCACTATTTTTCAATTTACAGTACGTTATGATATTATGAAAGTACAATTATATTCCCTTTAATTTGTCAATAGATGAAGAAATGGTACCAAATTATGGTGGGCAATTCGTCGAGGTCCTTAGGACTAGGGAAAAAATATTATGTGATTTATTTTCGTGATAAATCAGCTTAAACAAAGAACACAATTTAACAACTTGTTTCCTAACATAAATTATTTTATGCGTTGAAGCAAACACGATTTCTCACGAAACAGGAACTGTCCGCGAGAATTTCACAACTAATAACAGTTAGGTAACAGCATAATGGAAAAAAATAGTGGTTCATACGGTTTTTCTTTTGACAAAAAAGATACGTAGTGCTGTTGGTAAGAAGGATTAATATTTCTATTGTGACTGCAGCTACGAATAATTGAAAATGAAAGTAAAAGTGGATAATTTGCAATTCCTCAACAAAACGTTATTGTAGAATTCGAGAAAGAAGTTATGGAAGGCCCTTTATGGTGAGGAGGCCCTTTACCACTTTGACAAACACCGAGAATTGCAAATCCATGGAAATTATAATATAGTAAAAAAAGAGAAAAGGTTGTAGTTAGAATTTAGCTCTGGCATAGCTGTTATGAAAATGGAACACAACAAATGTCAAAAAACTGTGGAGATACTAATATTTAGAGGAATAAGGGTTGAATCCGCAAAATCCAACTGTTTTCGCGAAGAAAATAAGACAAGAAAAATATATATACAGTATAGGAACAAAAATTTGCTTTAAAAGCTTTTAAGTTCGTATATGTTTTTTTAATTTAGAATATTTTTTGTTCTTACGTTTGTTTAATTAGGCGTACTTAAGTTTATATAAATAGTTAAACTCTTGCAAATATTACTTCTTGAGAATTTATTGGAAATTATGGGTATTTCTTACAAATCTTCAAAGTATTGTCCATTTAAACAAGCAAGAACTGGAAATAGAGCTCATTGGACATTTGCTACCATCGACAAGTAATTTGCTAAAATGATTTGATAATTTTCAAATACAGTCAAAATTCATAAATTTTATGAACTAGAAATTTTGTAGGAACTGACTGAGGATGGTCATGATAGAGAACTGTAGTTTTAGACAAACTTTTAAAAAATGACAATCTTTTCATCATACAGAACATACTTTTCTCTGACGAATCAACTTTTACCTTAAATCGTCATGATTCTCATTAATTGGCAGACGAGAATCTACACTCAGCGAAGATCACATTCAATGTCCGGATGAAAACAATATTTTTATGTGAACATTGGATGATACAGCTAAAATTCTTCAACGGTAATCTCAATGGAGAAAGTTATTTGGGAGCTCTCCAAGAGGAACTTTATTCTGAAATTGGCCCCTTTCTTTCTCAATTTCTTTTAAGCTTTTCAGCTGGTTAAGAAGAAGAGAAACCCTGGAGTGGACACCGAAGTTTCCAAATCTCATTGTTTGTGATTAATCTGTAGAGGGTAACTTGAAGCGCAAAGTTTACAAATTGGCAAACGTGGAGCAGGGAATAAGGCAACAGTGTAAACTTATTTCATCCGGGGTAGTGAAAAACATCCAAAATTAGTTTTATGTCCATTTAGGGGACTACCAGCAAATAAAATGGGCAACAGTTTGAACATTTCTAAGAAATAATTTTCAATAAATTCTCCTGTTTGCTCTAAACAATTTTGATCATATCTTACGAACAATTAGAGATAAAAATGTAAAATTTGGTACCAAAAATGTAAAAAGATAAGTGCTGTCGGCTAAAGAAATTGATGACGTCATATAGCATTTGTGTGCTTACGTCACAGCGTTTTGAGTATGCTAAAAATGTCTGTTTTTTCTAATTATATATTCTAGCTCCATATCCTACTCCCCAATTATAAAATGATATTTATCAAGGCCCTAATAATAAATTGCAGTTAAATAAAATGTAAAGATATCAAGACCAATTCTTGAGCAATCTTCACAAGTTTAATGTATCAGGAACGGACTAGGTACAATTAGACACCAGAAATTTGAAAGTCAACCCTATTAAAGTCCTATAATCTGATAACTAATTTAATTCGTAAATGTGTATATATAGGTTTGATAAGAATTGATCCACATATCAGACAACGCTAGAGTGGGACTAATAGGCCTGACATACGTAAAAGTTCGAAAGAAACAACCTACGTCGTAGTCAAACTCAGAGAATGTTTCAAAAGGCATCTTCTCCGTCTTCTGCCCTGTTAACATCTATCTAGATATAAGAGGATGTAAACTTATACACAGCATACGCTGCCTGTAAGCTTCAAGTTACTTTCACAATAAAATTGCAAGATTTGCACGCGTCCCGCTAATTAATATTAACATTAATTAATTCTATTGATCAATTCTGGCCTTTTCTATTCGAGTGAATCATATAATTTGTCCAGTTGATGACAGTACACTTCAGAATTGAAATGTTCAAAGCTTTGCACAATTTCAAAACATTTTTTGATTTTTTTTTTATTTTTGCAAAGATTTTGCAAGCTTCTTCATATAATTCACATAATTTTTTTCTAGTTTGAACTGTACATTTACCTTTTTTGTAATAAAAAAGCAAAATGTGCTGAAAATGCTGTTTTTGATTTTCCATATTTCATAAAAATACTATTGCACAGAACCAAACAAAATGTTTTCACACATAAACTTTGCAAAGTCAGCTGTCAAAATATATAACGCATATACGGTTTAGACTGAAGTTGGCTGGTTAAAATACAACTAACGCATCTGCTGCAAAAAAAAACGAAATCACTTTCCGAATAACCTAATATCTTAAATTGTTAATGTTATAAATTAGGCAATGAAATAAAATAAATTTATAACAAATATAGTGATAAATGTTGCTCCTACTTACTTGTTGTGTTTGGTTATATCTATCTTAGTATCATTTCAACATACTGCCAAAATAATTATAGAAATAAATACAGTAGTTGGGGTTAGAAAGCATAGATAGATTATATTTGTACATATTTTGATTCCCCAGAACAGAACCCCAGAACCTGTTAGACTGCTATATTTGGACATTCTTGTGCTGCTAGCGAGTACCATTTATAAAAGGCAATACGTAAATTGTCGAAAAACCGATGTTGTAATTTTCCGGCTACAACAAGGACTAAAATGTCATTATAGTTTATTTTCGTGGTCATAATTGTTCTTTTAGACTATTAAACCCAAATTCCAAATACGTAAGAATACACTTGGGTCCTAAAATTAATATTACATTTAACAAACTTTATTTCGATAACCTATATCGGAGATTGTTCTTAAGTAAAATCGAGCGCAGTTACATTTTAATTTTACTTCATCATCTACTAATTGTTTACACCCATTCACCTCTATTAACAACATAAGTTAATATCAGCTAAACTCATATTTATTTTACATTCCCAGTAAAACACACTAAAAGCAAAAAGGCCAAATAGCTTCTAAAATTTTAGCTTTGGTTATTGTGTGTATTATGCTTCTTATTTCACTTGTATGACTATTGACTAGCCAAAATTTTTGGTGCCAATAACTCCGAAAGCAAAAAAAGATGTAAATAATCTTCTTAGGTAAACCTAAGATGATACTTCGTAGAAAACACGTTTTTCCGTCGTAGAAACTTGAAATTATCTTCAATCAGTGAATTATATTGTTGTAACGCATTTCATTGAAATTCAATGAACGCTCGTTGAAATTATGTTCAATTATTGAATTTTGGAAGTATTGCCATAAGCAAAAAAGTTTTCGAGATAGCATAAATTTAATCAACAATATATATTATATATAATTATAATAATAATATTAATATAATAAAAATAATATATAGCTTAGTAACTTCACAGTTAAGATAAATTGAAGTTATCCAAAAATTGAAGAATTTTTGGACCGTTTGAGAGTTTCTTCATAACGTTAACATTAACATTATTTTATGACCAAGCAATCCATTTGCTTGTTATATAACGATATTATCTTATGTATTTATATTTAATAACAAACGTTTAATGATTTTGGTCCTTTATGTAATAATTGCATTTGCAAATTAGCAATCAGTTTCATCTACAGTACTCCTAATATGTACGATTAAAATAATATATCGTAACAAGCCACCCCACCCCACAAATCAGACTCTGAAATGTCTTTGTCTAATAATAACAATAATACGCCTTTTCAAATAAAGATAATACAAATAAATACAAGATACCAAAATTACTACACGCGAAGTGTATCTTCAATACTCAGTTAATAACAACTCTTTTAAAAATCGGATAATTCAGGATTTTCAATTCAAATTATCCCTTTGCTACACATAATCTCACTTTCCAGTACGTCACTTGTTACAGTGACGTAACAACTGTTAGGTGGTCAGCATTATTATGTTCTCCTTATCATGACTTATTAATTGTTTGTTATTTGATGAAACACTACTCTAATTTTATGACTGATTTGAATAGATTTTTAGCGATTATGCTAAGCCTTTTACAATAATCGTATTCAAATACATTTTTACACAAATGTATTAAACGATCTTTCTGAAAAAACAATGCTGACAATTTCACACATTAAAAGGTTATAAGAATATATCTTATTATCAAATTTATGACGTTTGGTTTTAAGTAACGCCAGGTGACGATAATCGCATGTCTGCATACATAACCCCACTTTCCCATTTACTGAAAAGTAACCTCATTTTCCAATAACTGGTGCTGTAATAATAAAACGTGCTGATTTTGATAATAGATGTACTTTAATAAGTTACCAACATCTTTTAAAACCTTTAAAGTTGTTGGTTTGGAAACTTTGGCTTTGTAACAAAATAAACACGAAGTCACCACTACGCCAAAATTTGAAAAGAGGATGCTCGACGCACGTTTTCGCTAACCAACTTAGCATCATCAGGAGCGATAAAAGACTGGTCATGAAAGACTGTCTTTCATCGATCCTGATGATGCTAACTTGGTTAACGAAACAAGTTTTGGCGTAGTAGTGACTTCATGTTTACTTTGGTTTTGTAACAAAGCAAAAACGAAGTGACCACTACGTCAAATTATGAAAAAAGGATGCTCCACGCACGTTTCGCTAATCAAGTTAGCATCATCAGGACCAATGAAAGACTCCTGTCCTTTTTTATATTTTGGCGTAGTGGTGACTTTGTCAAAGAAGACTTATAACCTCGCTTTCCAGTTATTGGAAAGTGACTTATTCAGACATGAGATTATATTACATCTTCTTGTTTCTTAAGCCATGTTCAATTTAAAATTAAGTTACTTAATTTTTTTATTTTTTTAATTTTTTGTTTTTTTTTTAATTAAGTTAAAATTTATGT
The DNA here is from genome assembly GCA_033557675.1 of Coptodactyla brooksi. Classification (NCBI taxonomy): domain Eukaryota; kingdom Metazoa; phylum Arthropoda; class Insecta; order Coleoptera; family Scarabaeidae; genus Coptodactyla; species Coptodactyla brooksi. The sequence continues at coordinate 13,835 of JAWQRM010000036.1, read as the reverse complement.
CAAGTTCAATTTATTTCGTCAATTAAGTAAATTAGGTTTTGTTGAGTAGTCCTACTCATACACTCTACTAGAAGAATATTTCATTAGAATTACCATAACATAAGTGCTGAGTTGATTAAATTAAAATTATCTGGAAAACTGCTTAATCTTGTGTCGATACCTTTTCAAAATTCAATAGGCGTAAACAGTTGGCCGATTGGGCATAATCTTAACTAAACTAAACGATTGTCACCACTACACCAAAACTAAAAGTCCTGTTCGAAGCGCGTTTCGTTAACCAAGTTAGCATCATCAGAAGCGATGATAGAGTAAGTAGATAGACCGAGTCTGTCGTTGTTTCTAGTGATGCTAACTTAAGTTAGCGAAACGCGCATCGAGCAAGATTTTTTTAATGTACTGTAATTAAGAAAACTTAATTTACTGTAATTTTGCTGACAATTGTGTGTTCTCTGCGAAAACTACGTGAAGGTTATTTATCTCCACGTTTTGTATTAATATATAGACATTATTATTATTCATAATAATAAATATTATATGATATTTATTGTTATATAATAATATAATTATATTATATTATTAAAATATTAATAATTTATTATTAATATTTTATATTAATAATAAATTAGAACTATTTACTTATGTATCCTTTTTAATCCCAAAAATGCCAACTTTTTTGGCATTTCTAACTTATAAAACATACAAAACAAGCTAGTTTTTAATCAAATTTCTTGCGATATCTATTCCTTTTACTTGTGCAGGAATTATTTTATTAATATTTTCACACTATATATAAAACTACATAAATCATTTGCGGAGCTAATTTTCAGTTTTTTTTTGTATTAACTGGAGTTTCTTTTAATATTTAGAATTAGATATTTTGTTGTTTTATGTGATAGCAATAAATAAATTTAAACATAGCTTTTCAAATTTTATTTTACCATTCCGTAAGTACCAGTAAATTTAAAGGTTTGTCAAAATTCTTAGACTTCCTTCGTATTTGGGTAAATCAATATTAGTATCGTAGAAAAGCACAGAAGAAAGTAAGTCAATAATTTAATTTTAAAAAATTGCTGATGGTCCAAGAATTTTGGCGATGTACGTATTTACGTTCCTCGATATTTCTAATTATTTATAATTTACAACAAATTCAGAAAGCCGTAATATATCGAATAATACTTTTAGTAATAGCACCGTACAATATTTTCTTCTATTTGATTAATATTTTACCCAATAACATGCACAGTAAACAATCATAAACCATGCATTTCGCCACCATAACTATAATCTATGTCTAGTTATAATATCACAACGTATAAAAGATGCAATATACATACATATATGTAAACACGACTATAAAGCATTTACTTATAAAATATTCAATTTTAAATGGAATTAAAAAATGCATTATTTATATGTATATATGTTTTGCAAGTTTTTCTAAGTAGCTTTGTTTTATGTGACAACAATTTCAAGACGACAAGTTTTGCTAAAATTGACGATGTCTAAAATGTACAAAAAGTGAAACACAAACAAACAGACTAAAACAAACTAACACAAACTGCAGAAACAGAATGAAAATAAATGTATGTAGATTTTTGTTAGTAGGAGAATGATGTAGAACAATACTCACATAAATAAAGACGAAATACAAAAATGATTAAAAATGAGTAATGTAAATAGCCTTTGGTCTTTAATTATTTGAGATTGTTGCACTAAAACATAAAGATACGCTACGAATACAAGAAAAAATATCTGTTGCTATAACTACCTTCTACACTACCAGCAACAAAAATGCGGCCCATGCTACTCACTAATAAAATGCGGTACCCCAAGGTTCCTCCGCTGTTATTGGCGTGTAAGGTATACTGCTGGCGGATGGTAGACATTGGAAGGAGTAGTTGCACCTGTTGTTGTTATCCCAATAGAGGCAATTCCTGCATTGATACCGAATGGCAAATTCTAACCTCTCCCCCACTTTCAGCGTATTCGCGTACACCAAAAATGTGAATTTATCCGAATACCCATCACAGGAATTCGTCACGTAGCTACACTGAAGGTCAGCGAATGATTTCCAACCATCCACGGAGTATCTTATATGCACAGTTTTGTGGAAATCCAGATTTAGTACACGTACAGTTCCCTTCACTGACATTAAGGCGACGTCTTCGACCAAGGCGTTCTCCAAGCAGACTTTATTGTCATGAACCCTCTGCAAGAACTCTGATAAACCGCCGGGTTGTGTGAACAAAGGGATTAAGACCCTTTCTGGAGTTTCTCGGTAGCTCGAAGATATTAGATTTGCGTCTTGAAGATCGACGTAAGCTGAATTGGGAATTTTTGGAATCTCGTCCAGAAAAGTCCTAACATCGGCCAAATCTAACCCAAGAACGTCGGCAAATCTAACTATTTTCTTTCTACCCGGCGTCCCGGGCGGTGTTTTACCAGTCCTTAGCGAGGAGCACCTTCGGAGCGGGGTAATTTCTTCGTCGTGGTATTCACCATTTTGAACGTTCGATGTTTCCGTGCTTAGTAAACTCAAAATGTTGCTTTTGGATAAAGATTCTTCAGGAGGGGGGGAGACGTTGTCTTTATCACAGTTTCTGTCACAAAAATCTTCAATTATTTCACAACACAATGTCTCTTCCCCATTGAACGAGTTCTTCTCTTCATTCTTTATATTTTCCTCTATAACCGGTAAGCATTCGTCCTCATTCTTTGCACTGTCTTCGTCGTCTTCGTTCTTTGTATCATCTCGATCCTCGTCATCTTTGATATTGTCATATTCAATTGACGTAAAACTATCTTCAGTTAGTGTTCTGGAAAGATCTTCTAGGCAGGTACAATACTCAGTTGAAGAAGTTGATACATCGTTAGTATTCGTACCAGACGTTTTGCAGTCTTCTTCGTTTTCATCAGAAGAGCAATCCGACAATTTTAAATTACAAACGAACTCGCATCGGCGAAGATTCGTTCCCAATAAGTCCTCGTCCGTACAAAGGCTTTTCGAGTCGTGTTCAAAATGTTCCCGGTGCCTCGGTTGTGCAACGGCAATTTGGTCGCCTGCAGCCAACCACGTGGTCTCGCTCGGTTCTTGTTCCACTTGTTCTTTGTTTAGAGAATTTAATCGCGATTGCAGACGTCTGGCAAACGCCTCCGCCCTTCCCCTACAAGACATGACGAACAGCGACGTAATTCCGCACTTTTCGGACTCTGCAGGAGCGGTCATTTGTTTTTCGGTGAGCTCTGCAAACAAAAAGAATCTCACTACTTATAACCGCAATAATATTTACAATGCATTTTTATTTTTATCTTGGATTAGCGAATAAGTTCGTTCGATTTTTGCTTTGGTGCAAGTTTACTCAATAAATGTTTGTCTGGTATCAGTTATTATGTGTATTGTGTAGCTTTATTCACCGAACCTCGCACCGTTCGATTACCACTTCTTGCGAAGACTGTCAAAAGACACTTTACCACAGACGTTTTACGTATTGTATTCTGAAAAACCAAACAAAGTTATTTGCCAACCCAATAATTCTACAAGGTTAATCGCCATTACATAGACAAATTTACCTGTCTTACACAGGATATTCCAGTATGATTTCCCCACCGAATATCTCGGAATTAGGAAGAGATATCGTTGCAGGATAAAAACTATGGTATAGGGTAAGCAATGCAGGGATGTCCCCCAAAAAAAAGTTATATTTTTTTAAATCAAATTGTATACTTTTTTCATAAACATTTTATACCTTATGATTTATTCTTTTCACTTGACTATAAAAGATTTTGGTTCTATAAAAAAATTTTCGAAATAAATTAATAAATGTGTTCGAGTCTAGAGCGCCACGCAAGATTTACTGCCCGCACTATTAAGTATAGAGTACTTTGCATGAAACGTCGTTGTCTACAAATACCTGTCATTGATACTTGGTGTTTATTCGATCTAAACTGTTGTCATTTTGTGACTATTCTATATTTGTTTACTTTTCGTCTATAGGGAGAACGTTTTCCCGAGAAAAGGTGTCTAGATCATAAGACATTCGTTCATTCAAAATTCATTTTCAACAATGTCTACGGCCTACAGACTATCCACGAAGATTATAATTTATAGTAGACATACAAGTACGCTTACATGATGATAATAACCCGTTATCAAAAATATTATGGTTAGACGAATCGCGTTTCCATAATAATGGTGTAGTAAATCGCCATAATTGTTATTATTGGGAAGATGAAAATCCCCACTGGATGCAACAAACTCATTTTGAAAACATTTGGGGTGTTAATGTTTGGTGTGGAATCATCGATGGGTATGTAAGAGATAATGATGTTGGGGGAAGTACCTTTACATATTCGCCAATTTTTGATCATTCAACAAGATTGGGCACCTGCGCATAACGCGCTTACTTTCACAAACTTATTAAACGAACAGTTTCACAATAGGCAGACATTATCCATTTTCTTTTCCAAATCTAACCTTCCCCTCTTCCTTTCCAGATGGATAGGTACACATGGTCCCATCAAATGGCCGCCACGATCACCTGATTTAACTCCAAACGATTTCTTTCTCTGGGGATATTTAAAATTACAGCTTTACAACACTGAACATTCCACTTTGCATGACATGTAATTGCGTATTGGTTATGCATGTCGCAGTATTCCAGTTGCAACACTAAGAAACGTAGTGGGAAATGAAGTTTTGCGTCGGTTTGAAGTGTGTGTTGCGAAAGCTGGAATGCATTTTGAACACGAATTTTAGGCAAAATTGATTATTTCGAAAATTTCGATTCTTTCGAAAATTTTGTTATAGAACCAACATTTTTTTATAATATTTATGTTTTTTGGGCTGTAGGGCCGTGTTCTATAGGAACTTTTTGTTCCAAACGTTTCATCCTCTTCTGCGGAGGACATCATCAATAGCAATAGTTTGTACTTCTTTTTTATGTCAGCTTTAGATTGATCTTTGATGTAATGCTGAATGACTGGTTGACAGATTGAGATATGACATCATTTTTTGGGTTTTTTTAAGGAGAAGAAGAAAAACTCCTCTAAAAAACTCAAAAAATGATGTCACATTTTTTAGATTGATGTTTGATGTAATGCTGAATGACTGGTTGACAGATTGAGATATTGCATCATTTTTTGGGTTTTTTTTAAGGAGAAGAAGAAAAACTTCTCTAAAAAACTCAAAAAAAGATGTCACATGTCAACCAGTCAGTCGCCATTACATCAAACATCAATCTAAAGCTGACATCAAAACTATTTCCACTATTTCCACTGATGATGGCCTCCGCAGAAGAGGATGAAACGTTTGGAAAAAAAGTTCCTATAGAACACGGCCCTATAGCCCGAAAAACATAAATATTAATTATGCTGGCCGTGAAAGTCTGCACTCTATTTTTTTATACTCAAATGAAGAGAATAAATCAGAAACTATAAAATGTTTATGAAAAAAAGTGTACAATTCCATTTAAAAAAATATAACTTGTTTTTTTGGGACAGCCTGTATGTATGTTAATGCCAGCTTTTAGTTTTCCATATAGTCCTTTGCTTTCCCTACACCACAGTTTTGTCCTGCAACCCAATATCCGGTGGGGAAATCATACTGGGACACCTGTATTTAGAACAGAGTGTGATTTTTAATACCACAGAATCATCATTGATCATAAGCAACTTTGAGAAAACTTTGCATACTTTGAAGTATGCGAATGAATTTGTATACTTTGACGGCCATAAATTATATCAAATAACAGTTAGGAAAAAAAACTTCAAATATAAACTGAATTGTATTATAGACTTATTTGAGAAAATGAAGACTTGCGGTCTCGTAGGCACTAACACTAACAGACACCTCAACTACAACACTAGTTAGTTTTTGTACTCGATATATGTTCCGGTTTATCTAATAAACCTTCTTCAGGAAAATGAAAACTAAACTGTATACGTCACTTACACCAACCCTAATTGCCTTTTAATACTAATACTATCTAATACTATTCAAACTAGTTGCAATAATTGATTTTTAATTACTTTGTCCTTTTCCTCATCAGGTCAAAAAGTATGGACGCAGGCATAGGGCCAGGGCCGTTATTAAATATTTTAGTTTTATTATTAAGAATTTCTAGAATTTTCGCTGTGTCAAGCTGATATTTTATCATATATCCAAGAAAGAAGAGCTATGTATGTATGACAGAAAATAAAGAACTATATTTTTTACATAAGAACTATAAATCAGTAGAAAAGGAAGTTAATTTTATCCTTATATCTGGCTCAACATTCAGTCTATTCCTACACTTATTTTTAAGGAAAAAGTAGTCTAGAAAATCCAGTTGCGCACAGATAGATTGTTACGAATAGCGTTAAATTAAATTGATTACGAAAATGTTCCCAAATTCTTTCTTCAGAGCAGTATCGAAAGATGTTTCAATTAAATTATTGACTTCTTGCTCATTTAATTCGAATATTTCTTCATTTTCTATGTTTACTGTGAATGGATCTCTAATTCACATATTTTTGGCATGCTTTGACGGTTCGTTCAAGTTTTTTATTAATCCTAAGAGGTGTTCTTCTATTGATGCTGAAAGATAAAAATTGTTTTGGCTGTTGTTCATCTTGGAAATGCTTTACAAAAAAAAATCTTCCTGAATCAAGTTTTTAACATTATATCTTACAAACCCATCAAATTAGTATTATCTATAATATCTGTGCTTTTTATCTACTTTAAATTTAAAAAATCAGAGAAATCTAGTGTGGTTGCCCACATGATCACTTTAAAGCTTAGGATACACGATAAAATAGAATTGATTAAATAAGTTGACATAAATAATCAACTTGACGTAGCGGTAAGCCTACAAATTTTTAGAAATAAAAATAAAAAATTGAATAAAGGCCCTGACCCTATACCTGAGTCCATATTTCTTGACCTGGTGGGTAAAAGGGCAAAGTAATCAAAACCCAATTATTGTAGCTAGTTTGAATAGTTAAAAAGTAATTAGGGTAGGAGTTAGGTATATAAGTAAAGCATGCAGTTTAGTTTCCATTTTCCCGAAGAAGGTTTATAAACCGAAACGTACATCGAATTTAAAAACAGTATCCTTGTGGTTGCCATGATTGTTAGTCTTTCACTGTAGGAAAGAAGCAGAAACCGGCTATTGTTAATATTGAACTGTGATCTTCACAAAATGTCACGATATTTCCTTCTTATCTTTAGTGGAAGACTATTGCAAACATTTATAATCTGATGTGGGCGAAAGGCATCCTATGATGTTACTTACATTCAGTATACATAAATCTGACTTGAACACAATGTTACGGTACACGTAAGGCGCATTCGCAGAGGTAATAATTTTATGCTTCCTACAGCACCGGCCAAAACATTTATTGGCCATAACTTTACATACTATTTTTTGCAGTTAATACACTTTGAACATATCTTCGTTCGTATTTTCAGCAAATGAGAACCGTAATTTTTCGATTTTTTGATTTCACAATAGCTACGAAGTACGTTTTGAATTTCTACTTCAAGCTTAAGTTAATTCTACTTAACTACATTTTACAATAATATTCTATATGTTGGGTTGTTCGGAAAGTAATTTCGTTTTTTCGCAACAGAGGCGTTAATTGTATTTTAACCAGCCAACTTCATTCTAAACCTTATATACATTATATATTCTGACAGCTGACATTGCAAAACTTACGTTCGAAAATATTTTGTTCGGTTCTGTGCTATTGTTTTCTTTTTGTGTCTTATGAAACATGGAGAATCAAAAACAGCATTTTCGGCACATTTTGCTTTTTTATTGCAAAAATGAAGGGAAAAAATATGTGACGTACATGGAGAAAATGTATTGACAGAATGCCAGTACCAAAACTGGTTTGCAAAGTTTTTGTAAAAATGAAAAAAAAATCAAAACATTTTTTGAAATTTTGCAAAATTTTAAAAATTTCATTTCTGAAGTGTACTAACATGAACTGGATAATTTGCATGATTCACTCAAACAGAAAAACAAAATGAATTGCCTAAAATTGGCAGATGAATATTTCTATTGATCAATAGAAAATAATACAGCAGGTAACTCGCCAAAAGCTTTGATGGGGAGTGCTACCACACCCAGTATATTCTCCAGATCTGGCATCTTCCAATTATTACTTATTTTGGTTTCCACAATTTTTTTGGACGGCAAAACCTTTAGTTCAAATGAAGCCGTCAAAAATGAGAGAAGAAAAGATGGGAAAAGGTGTTGGACCAAAATGTTGAATATGTAATTACAGCAAATATTTACACTCTCCAAGAAAATTGCCTTTCATTCTCACAAAAAAAAAACGAAATTACTTTCCTAACAAACCAATACTTTATAACGTCATATTTTTCAATACTTTTGTTTTATAAATGTTTTATTTTATAAAGGTATAGAATATATGATATTGTATTCTTATATTCCAAAATCGTTATCACAAACATTTTATTTAAGGTATGTCATAAACATTTTCAAAAGTGTACTCATATTGGACCTGAAAAATTTTGCTTCCCACGTAATCATCTGGCTGGCTATGTATGGTAGTTATTCAAGCTGTACAAACTGTGCAAACTGAATGATGTCTAAAGATAACGTTTCTTTAATTTCAAACTGAATTACTTAATATCATAGATATTAAGTATAAAATATTAAGCATAAGTACATAGAATATCAATATAAAATTAAATTAAAGAGTATATTATGTTCATAAGACCTCCTATCTTTATTTAAACATTCAAAATTTACTTTATAGCTCGAAAGCTGCACATCAAAACATCTAAGCGTTGTAACTTTTGTATATAAGAATGGTGGACTTAGAGTGAATAACGATAATGTGGACTATGCTAAGTTGAAGTTGAAGTTGATTGCTTTCGAAATAACAAACTTATGAGAGAATAGTCAAAAGTGATAAGCTTTTGACAAGTAGTATATAAGGTAGAGAGAGAAGTCGTGAATACATGAATGCCCTATATTTAACCATTGATATTCTACAATATACTCTGGTCATAAATAGGTAAAGAAAGAAAAGAAATACAGAAAGTGTTGAAACAGGTGCTTTTAGCAAGAGGTACATATTAGCCTTTACACAAAGTCCCACAAGCTGCTGCGTTCGATTCTGCGTCTGCGATCGTTTTCCGAAACATCCGTCCTTAGCTTTTGTTCATCAGTGTATACTCCTGATAGGGAGTATCGAAAATCAGTCTTATTATAATGGAATTAAAAAGAAATGACCTTAAGCTTGTAAGCACAAAAAAAATGTGTACAATTAAACAAATATACAATTTTTGAAAAAGAAATAACCTAATAAGACACTACGTTGAGAAAAAAATATTATACTATAAAAAAATTAAGTAATAATAATGGTAAGGAAAATAATACTGTACAAAAGGGATATATTAGAAAAACGAACACGCATTGCTCATATTATTGTTATATTTGTTTGATGTTTACGGAATTAAACAAACATACCTGAAACGAAATGATGAAGAAACATTTCTGTTTTACATTTCTATTTCTCATGAGAACAGTTTATCGCGACACAAATTCTCCATTAACACCTACATGATTCATATAATAGACAGATTATTGCCGTGTAACGATGTAAATATGACAGACAGAACCCTTTTTTGGGTTCTGGCTATCATATTCGCCACTTGCCTATAGCGTGTATCAAGTACAAAAATGATCTTGAAAAGACAAAATATATTTCGAAAGAAGTGGTTAACTTATATACACGACTTTCAATTTTTCGTTATCACTGTACTAGATTGGGAGTAAATGCGTTTATTGATAAACGTTTCCACGGCTGGAGAAAGGAATCTAGGTGAAAAAATCTGCGCACCCGCGAATTTAAATACAATGCAATTGTGGGCTTATATAGAATGGTACCTAAATTAAGTACATTTCCATATTTAACCATGCAACTCCTTGTTTGATGCTAAGATAAAGTTCCCACAGACGTGCATACGTTCTAAAACGCTCCCATTTCGATATACAGGACTAAGGAATAAGTTATTTGATGGCACCAACGCCCTAACAATATTCTACCTATTTTAGCACATTCTTTTTTCCGAAAATTGCTCATCGTCCCAATAAAACCGCAAGGCGCTTTAGATTGTTGCAAAATGTAGTGCTTTTAGTATTATTGGGGTGTGCCAACTATTATCAAAATATTTTATGGAATCTTAAAAGTATATAAACAAACATCTTGTGTTTTTAAACTTTAATACCTTACATCTCCAAATCACAGCAGAAAATAAAAACCCTGATCTAATCAAAAACCCCAACCCATAGTAGAAATGAGAAAATAAATAATAATTTGCTGCTTCGTACATATGTGTGCTGTCTGTTCAAAAGTAATTGTTTGCAGTGAACAGCCCAAATTTTCGATAGTTATATAATTTCTAATTAAAAGGCATACACAGTGTGAAATTAAATAACGAGAATTTTTGATTTAAATCATAGAACACGTAGCGCCATCTATCGAACATGTATATTGTTAGAAAGGTATAAGTTACGTCTTTCGAACACACCCCAGTTCATGCTAACCGGATGACAAGTTACAAAGTTACAGTCATTTGAATGACGGTAAAAATTGTGTTGATGTCGTAAAACATAATGAAACAAAGAGCAAATATTAAATTTTGTTTTAAACTGGGAAACAATGTGCTGAGATTTACGAATTGATGAAAAAAGTGTATGGTGATGATCGTATGTCTAAAGCTAGAGTTTATGAGTGGTTTCATCGTTTTAAAAATGATCGTGGAGATTTGAATGATGATGAAAGACCTGGTCGTCCAGAAAGTAACAATCGTGCTGATTTGGTAGAAAAAATCCATGAAATCATTGCTGTCGAGGAAATTTTACTGTGAGAATGTTGGCTGAAGAATTAAAACCAAATAGAGAAACTGTTCGTCAAATTTTGACCAAAAAACTGCTTATGTAGAGAGTTGTAAGAACCTCATTAAAACTACTAAGAATGATTCAGATTTTCTTGATTCGATCATAACTGGTGATGAAGCGTAGTGCTTTACACATGACCCAAAAACTAAGCGTCAATCTGCAGAATGGAAATCGAAACGTGAGCCAAAACTAAAAGAAAATTCGTTTTCAGAAGTCAAGAATCAAGACAATGTTGATTACTTTTGATTGATTATGATTCACAGGGGATTGTCCATAAGGAATTTGTTCCACAAGGTAAAACTGTCAATGGAGAATATAACTAATATTCAACAGTTCTACATCGTTTGTGGTCAAGAATTGTACGTGTTAGGCCTGAATATTCAACAGGAAAACAGCTGTTTTTATGGCATGATAATGCACCACTACATAAGACTTCTTTTCGCTAAACTGAAAGTAATGATATTTTAGCCATTCAAGCAGCTGTAACGCAGTTACTAAAGGCCATTCCTAAGAATGACATACAAACATCTATGTATGCATATTGGTTCATCGTGTTAGAAAGCGTATTGAGTTAAATGGAAGCTATTTTCAATAAAAAATAAGTTTTAAACATAATTCAATATATGTTTTTTATATATTTCAAATTCCCAATATGTTTTCCCAATTTAGCAATGTCCGAAATAAATTAAGCGATGCTAATCTTATTGATCTTGGGTTTGCTCTAAAGTTGAATTTTTTATATCCGCACTAAATCAACTAGATTTTCGTTATCGAGAAAATTTAAGCCCGCTGTTTATTCTTGTAAAAGATAAAATTGTGATAAGGTTGGCTGCTTGTATTGTTCTAGCACAAAGGCCAGTGAAATTTTCTGCCCTGGTAACCTGATCTGTAACATGATCTGCATTAGAAGCACCTACAACAAAAATATTGTAGTTCGATTTGTCCCTAAATAATATCATTTAGGGACAAATCTGGTGACCTTGCTGTCCATTAAATATCCTCTCTCCGTTGCACTCATAAGGCGATTTGGGGGATTTATTCTAAATAGCCATTGAAATTCTCAGATTAAATATTAAGCTTCTGTGGTTATTCGAACGTGTCGAAAAACTATTTGCGAAGACCAATATCGAACTTCTCAGTAGTGAAAGGAAAATAAACACTTTTGCCCCGTGTAAATATTGTATTCAATTCAGTTTGAATTCTACAACATTGTGCTGCATACGTACTATGAGATTTAAATACATTTTATAATGACTATAAAATGCAGGTTGGGAAAGTTTATGGCGCACACGCGAGTTTGGCGTTTTTCCAAAGTAATTCAAGCATACAATGTCAGTAGGTTTCTACTTATCTAATTCACACCGTCATACAAGTTAGGAGATTTGCATTTACAAATTTCCGTAGTATAAAACGATTTTGACCAGGAGGAAATGATATCAGCCATAATAATGGATACCATTAGTTCCCAATTAGCTTAAAGTGGAGGGTTTGGAACCTTTGGTTTGTAACAAACTAAAATAAATGTTACCACTACACCGAAATGTGAAAAGGAATGCTGGACGCACGTTTCGCTAACCAAATTGGCATTATCAGGAGCGATGAAAGACTAACTACTAACTGGCTTAAGATATATATATATACACACCAACAAGGCGACACTCACTTGTCTCTTAATTGGTTTGCGCAACCAATAGGAGACAAATTAAGCGTTTCCTTACCTTATCCCCACTATCCGTTAACATAATTTCTCCCCGTACAGCGTTTCCCGTCCCCATCATATCTAGTCTAAGGATAGAGACTCAAATCTCTACTCTTTTTAAATTGCCAACCCGTCCAGCATTTCCTTAATTCTATTATACCCAGTGCATCAGACTAAGCAGAGGGTTAAACTTTCAAATGCATCTAGAACTTATTGTTGGATATATTTCACGGAGTTTTACGTTTTCTGCACTTATCCTACGGTTGCTATTGAAAGCATGTTTTTCGACGCTAGATTTTTCGGTACGGTCATAGCTTAAGTGAGCCATGTGCTCTTTGAACCTAGTTTTGACTGACCTTCTAGTTTCCCCAACATACCTTTTATTACAGTCATTACAGGTACCTTGGTATATTCCACTTTTTTCCAACATATCTAATTTATCGATAAGATTACCCAACAACATTTTTAACGTATTTTTAGACTGCAAAACTAATTTCATATTTGTGTTATTGAAAATGTTAGGAGAGCTTCTAGTGAACTGAGATAAAGGCATCGAAATGAATTTTTCAGTTCGTTGTTTTTATTGGAAGAACGTGGTATCATACAAATTTTTGTTATATCTATGGCGATGAATTAACTTATCTACTACATTTCTATCATATCCATTGATTTTTTGTTGTTTCCTTTCACTGTATTCAACAAAAAATGGCTAATTTGCACTTTATAGTTTATGCTTAACCGCATTTTATTCTATATTCTATTCGTCTTCATTTATTTTTCCCCATTATTATTATCATCCGTTATTATCATCCCCATTATTGTTCTGAATATTTTTCCTCTCAGACATGGATTTCTCAGACGTGGTATTGTTATATCTGTATCTGCATATTTATATTGTTTATACCACGTTTGTATACAGTAGAGAGCTTAAGACATCAAAATTTTATTTTTGTTTAGTTTCTGTTTATAACCAGGGTTAATAATTGTAAATGTTAGTCAGAAAAAATACTCCTCTAGTTTCTAATTTTGTTTTCATTATGTTGACTGGTTTCGACTTTTGAGGGCCATCCTCAGAAGCTTCTGTAACGTTTATAATGTCGAGTTAGTTGTATATCTATACAATTTGTTATTATTATTGTTATTTTTTGTGAGATCATTATATTAATTTGAATGGGTTGTTATGTATTTTAATGTTATATATATATATATATATATATATA